>JAUMHF010000016.1:13534752-13554193 GCA_032359275.1 Microctenopoma steveboyesi | reverse complement strand
CCCCCCCCCCCCCCCCCCCCCCCCCCACGTTCTAATATCTGTACAGGAGGAGGGAAACAAACAGAGACCGGGAAACATGAGTTAAATGTTTATCTTCTTTCGAGTGAATGAGAAATGCAATATTTAGCTAATTTAACCACTGGTGCGTCATAAAATCTACAAAACAATGAACAAACAAACAACAGATGAATAATTAATTTAGCATATTTATACAGGGCTGTGTAACGACTGGTATCTTATCTTCTGAGCACAACGCGTTTCATGTTGCTTCTTCTTTTGGGTCGTTGTATAAAATATCTCACCTGCTTATCTGTGCGTTTCGTTATGATGTATTAGCTCTTTTAAAAACATAAATGATAAAATTAGTCAGTGCATTTATCACATGTAATCTAATCAGAGTGAAAGGATGTTTCCCAGGTTAATCTGTGGTTGGGGATCTGCTGATTGGACGTCTCTCGATGAGTGTTTGTTTGATGCAGCAGATGACTGACAGTGATTGAATGATAATGAGATCTTAGGCTTTGGACCAGGACCGATGTGAATCTCAGCCTCGCCTTTGTTCTCTGTTTCTTCTCCACCTCTGCCTTTCATGCTCAGATGCTCAGTGTCTCTTGTCTTTTCCGTTTCGCTTCGGCCTTTCTGCTCCCGCATCTCTCGTCTCTTCCCGGTACGCTTCCTGTCTCTCCGCTGCACACGCGAGACCTGTTGTCGTCACATTGTATTTATAGCCCGGTTGCTCACAGCAGGCCCCGGCCTCTCTGCGAGTGTCTGGCTGATGAAGACGAGCCAGCTCAATATGCAATACTTCCCATTCCCTTAACTTTCCCATCAGGTAATTGATCAGTCACAGCCATAAGAATTTGAACTCCCACCTCCACATCTAAATATGCTGCTATTGCTGTTAGGATGACGCATACATTGTGTTGCAAGTAACGTTTTATTCTCTTAAAAGAGGCTAGCGTGAGCTGCTGCTCCAGTTTGTGATTCTTCCCAGTGAGCAAATCTTTTCCTTGCACTTATTATGGTGGAAATTAACAAATGAGGTCTTTGTTTGAGACAGAGCACAAAGCTGAAACATTGCGCAGGAGAAGTGGACTAGTTTATAACTAGCAGGCATATAGGAAGCAGTAAAACAGTGTTTGAGTATAATTGGATATTTGTGAGTAGCTGTAACCAGGCTTTGACACAGTTCCATGAACCCAGAGACTATCACAGTTCATATATTTACTTAAATTAGGTTGAACCACGACTTTACTCTTTCTTTGAACAGACATAAGCAGCTTGTCGGAGGTAAAATACATGAGACGCGCAAGAGAGAAAATCCCTGACATGCCGCAGCCCTTTAATGACGCTGAAAGAAAATGCCAAAACACAAAGAGCAGCACATGAGGCACTCTCTCACACACACACACACACACACACACAAAGACCGCTCCAAACAAAGGGGCTCTCTGTAAAAAGACCTGCTGCAGATGCATCGTCTCTGAAGGACGCCACTGTACTCTCTGCAAGAGTGTTGTGTTCGCTCATGTAATCAAGTGGACAGTGTGGCGTGTGCAAATAACAGTGCACGTATAGGCTGCACACACACACACACACACTCACACACACACGCACAGTGTCTTTTTGTATAAAGTCCTGACACTGGAATGTGGCCAGTCCAAAAGCTGTGGTCCCCGTTTGGTCCTTTTTACATTTCCCTCCTGATGCTGTGTCTCATCTTTCACTTGTCATGCACCTCTACATTTTTCTGCCTTCAGGACAAATGAGTGAGTCAGTGACTTATAATGACAGAGGAGCTTGTGTGTTCTTGCCTTTAATTTCCACGGTAACGAGAGGCGTGAAATGACGCTGATTTAAAAACGGCACCTTTCATATTAAAAGACTTTAAAATGACGAAATAAACACCTCAGCTTTAATATCTGGACTGTGTGAGAGCTTATGTATAGGATTTGTCTTTGGTCTCTGTCATTTACATCTTTAAGTATAAAGCACACTGGATCCAGTGGGATGTTACAGTAACACTCACTCCTGAACCACGTCTGTGATGTTCCAGCAGCCTGCAGGCACCCATTCCTGTTTTCATGTGCGAGTGGAATAAAGTTTTTTCATCCAAAAGAGACCATATATATATTGTGTGCGTGTAAGTTTCATGTTGGATGGTGCTGTCGGAAACTTGACCGGGTCTCCCAGGAGGAGAGAGAAGGAAACGAACGAGTGTTTGAGCGGAGCTCAGCTTGTTGCAGCCTGATGTCATTGTGTCGACGTTAAGCTTTCCACTTCCAGCTCCATCTGCCTCATCAGCAAAACGTCATCTCCAACAAATATTTACCCAAACTCCTTCTAACTTCCCATTATGCAATCCTGTATTTTATGTATTACTTCCCGCCCTGCTCTTTGTGCACGTGTGTCTGTGTGCATCCTCCTGCCTTTGGGCAGCTTCTTCCTCCTTGTCACACGTCACCTGTTTGTGTGTTGTACCTGTTGTTTTTCATCCTTCTCTCCTTATCTTCAACAGGACTTTCTGGGAAACATTGTAGGCTTGTTATAATTACTAATCCAAATATTGTTAATGTTCTTTTAGGCGATGGAGAGCAAGCTGCTGGTAGGCGGAAAGAACATTATAGATCACACCAACGAGCAGCAGAAGATGCTTGAGAGCAAATGTCAGGAGATTGCAGAGCAGGTAAGACGTTTGAGATGCATGCTGCAGCAGCAGAACTTTAGAGTTAAACACGAACGTGACATGTAAATTCATGCTTTCAGACGCGTAAAGAGAGGGAGATGCAACAGCAGATGTTTGCGCAGGACGAAGAGACGCTGGAGCTGAGGGAAACGTTTACCTCTCTGCAACAGGAGGTGGAGGCCAAGACAAAGAAGCTCAAGAAGGTAAAACGTGCAGGAAAGTTCAAATGCAGCAGACAACATCTGTATTATGGACAGGCACACATGCTTCTTTCCTTATTCTTCCTAATGTGAGTAAGTCCCTCTTTACCCCCTTTAACCCCAAACCTATTGAACTTTGACCCGGATCTTAATCTCCAACCTCTTTGGACACGTTTCATCCGGACACACACTTAAATCCCAGTTCCTCAAGGTTGGTCCTGCCGTCCCCTGCTCTTTCTTGGACCCTTTCTTACCTGCATTGCTGTTTCTAAGTTTCTGTCTTGGGCCAATTTGTGCTTTCCTGCTCAAAGTACTAACGAATCTCTCGATAACGTGTGTGCAAACAAAGTCCTGGTCTTCTTCTTCCCAATCTGTTGCACTGTCCACTAGCAGGACTAACAACCCACTGAATGACACATTGGCTGATGCTTATGCATTGATTTCTTTCTCCTCCAATGCCCTAATGCACCACATCTATCACTGCCCTGCTGCATGGAGCCGTCTCTCTGATTTAAAGGGGAATGACATGTGGAGATTCTCACACTGTGCATTTAACACTCAGCAGCATGTGAAGATCAGAGAGTAGAGGTACGTTGACTAATTCATTTGGTGTATTTATCAAACAGCCAGTCATATCTCTGCACATCCTTGTTTCTCCAAAATGAACGAGCAAACGTATTTCTGCAGCTGCTGACAAAGCAAAACTTCTTTTGTGGTCTCTTCGTTCGTGCTTCTGAAGCTGCCAGTGGAGTTTGTGCTGAGCAGAAAACACACGTACAGAAAAGTCAATATGCTGCAAAGCCTCGCAGCGATCGCTCTTCTCTGCACACTGCAGTTGCACAATAGGTACAGTGATGCTCAGCAATGAAACAATGTCGACATTACTATCAGCGACCTAGTTTAAAGTTCTTTTGTAATAGAAATCACGTTCTGATTGTAGTTCAGCTGCCGTGTCAGGATGAGTCAGGATGAACCCAGTTGCGTGAAGCCCTGGATGGAGTCAAAGAATGAATAGTGTAAAAGCTCAGGAGTTGCAGGGGAAAGGAGAAGCAATGAGCTGGAAGGAGGGATGGCTGCCATGTTTGTGTGCTTCTATTGGCTGACCAGTTCTGCAGACACCAGTGCCTCCAGTGCTGTTGCTATGGGAGACCAAGCTGCAGCGTCCATTAGCGAGTACACTGCAGTGGGAGACTTCTCTTCTTCTCACCCTCTCTGTTTGTCGCCCTTCCTCCTCTCCCAGCTCTATGCCAAGCTACAGTGCATCAAAGCGGAGATCCAGGACGTGAACAACGAGCACGTGACGAGCCGCCAGGAGCTGGAGCAAACTCAGAACGAGCTCACCAGGGAGCTCAAGTTCAAGTGAGTAACGGCAAATCAGCAAACATGCCCTGATGGTTCAGCAAACACAGTGAACACTGACAACAGGCACATTCATGGCTCTGGGGTGATTCCAAATACAGACGGATGCTGTAGTAGCTGTTCCTGCTCAGCACTTTCAGACAGTTAAACTCTACAAAGGCAGTGTTTGACCCTGATGTGACTACACCATGTGTCCACGCAGGTATTTGATCATAGAGAACTTCATTCCTCCAGAGGAGAAGAATAAGATCATGAACAGACTGACGTTCGACCCTGAGGAGGATCAGTGGAAGTTTCAGCCTCTTGTTCCTGTTGAAAGGTCAGTGTTTTGGGATTTTCCCATTTGGGCCGTTGTGTTTGATCGGTGACCCGAGGTCAACACTGTGAGCTCAGAGTGTGGTGAAAATTAGCTTTTGACCTTCTCTGTGTCACTTCTTGTTAATTTCACTGTAAGATATTAAAGCAGAAGGAGAGAGACTTTGTGCATGAAGCCGTGCTGAAGCTCAACTGATGATCCGCTTTTTCAACATTTATGTCTTTGTTTCGTTTCTCACTGATCTCCTGCTCCTGCTCAATTCAGCAAATCCTTGCAGATGAAGAAAAGACCGACATCAGCAGTCGGATACAAACGGCCCATCAGCCAGTACGCCAGGGTTGCCATAGCGATGAGAGCACACTCCAGATACAGGGTAGGTGTGTGCGTGTGACTGAAGTGACGGAGTAACCGAGATAGAGGATGAACATCTGACAACTGACTGATTATGTCGCGTAACGATTGTAATGATTTAATATTTACTAGATAAAAGGAGGAGACAGGAAGATATTCTATAATATACTAAACAGTGAGTTGATGAGCAACAGCCATGTGACTACAGAGAATGAGCAGGTCTGAATCTGAGATGAGACTCTGTAATGAATGAAGCAAACTGTGATGATGACATTACATCCAAAGTAACGTTCTGCATGTGATTCACTGAGGAGCACGAATCATTCAGTATGATCCAAACTACTCCTCATGCTCTCTCCCTTGTGTCCACGCAGGCTGAGAACATCATGTTTCTGGAGCTCGACATGACTCCTCCAAACGCAGAGCCCAACCAAAGTCCCTCTCTGGACAACTCGCCCACCAAGGACAGAGGCGTCCGCAAGTCTCACTCCTGGTGAGCTTGAACGGTTCATCCTGCTTTTGCTCAGCCGTCTGTTATCTCACAGCTGCCGGACGATTGTTAACCTTAATCCAAGCTGCGCGATGCACAGTTTCCATATTTTATTTACATTTTCGTTTTCTTTCACAGGTGCCAGACGCCAAAATCCATCACCTCATCTTCTTCCAATGTTTCCTTGGCAGCATGTCACACTGCTGCACCCGCGACGGCACAGTGAAGCTGAAGTGAAGACAGTTTTTAACTGTTATTTATTGAATTCCTCAGCTTCCTCTTTCTCTTTTTTCTTCCTCGTTGGTCCGCTTAAAGACTTCTGATGACTTCTGAACACAACACCACCTCTGCTGAATCCCAAGAGGTCATTTTATTTAAAAGACATCTCAGAAACTGTGTGAAACACCGATTTAAGGATGTTAAGACCCGCCAGAACCTGATCTTTCCTGCATGCGAGAGACTGATAGTGATCTTCTTAAACAGCTGGCTGTGGATCTGTGCAGTGCAGACGCTCACCTGTGTGTGTGTGTGTGTGTGTGTGTGTGTGTGTGATGATTGCCTGTTTGTGTTTCTAACTGTGACCAATGCAGACCTGCAAGTCCTCTGTAAGATATCAGTGTAAATATTGTGTGTGTTTCTGGGCAGGTTTTGTGTTAAAGGGTGGGGTGGGGGGTATCCTAGTCCATTCTTTCAGAGAGTTAGTGTCAGGGTGGGCGTTTGGAGTGGAGCAGTGTTATAGCACATGGTGTGTACTGTTGTTGATCAGACGAGACACTTTGAAGCTAGCTTAGTGACTTTTATCACACCCATTGCCTCACGTTACACCTCGGTTCCTCCCCAGTGTCTGATTCATTTACAGATGCCATTAGATAATCTCTAAAACATTGAGGCATGTCACACTTAAGAAACCAGATTTTAATCAGTAATCAACCATGGAAATCACAGGTATACCAACCTGCTCCCCTTAACTGATTAAATGTAATAAATTAAACAGTTTTTTCACCACAAACTGCCTTCATCGGGACACGACTGCAAACATGAACTCTTCTGCTATCAGTAAAATGTTTATCGCAACCATGATCCATCCCCAGTGCAGCTACTTTAAACATTCAGGTTGGGAATACGCTGCAGGTGTCCACTCAGTGTCCTCTTTATTATGTGCAGCTGTAAAACCTAAAGCAAGTGACTGCAAAAACTCAGCTAAACGCAGATAATCTTCAGTTTAACTAATGATTTGATTATTATTATTATTTACGTACCCCATTGAGGTGCTCCATCAATGGTCTCTGTTTACAGGATCTACCAGGAAAACAACGACTCTGCAATTATATGTTCGGCACTCTTATAAATAGCTCTGTACAGGACAGATCTCCACGAGCTTCTCTGCAGGTCTCTGTATAATCTGGGTGGAGAACTGAACATTAACGACTTTTGTGTGGCAGTGGCCGAGCTGTTGGACCTGCTTGCTTTAGGCTTTATATAGTAGATGTGCTCAGTGAAGTAACCACGGAGTGAAATGATATGATAAGTAAAATGTAGTATGAATATAGTGTAAAATGAACATGAAATATATTTAAAAGAACTGCTGTGGTAAGAAGATCTGTAAAAACCTGTTGAATGGCGTTGACAGCAGCATGCAGCGTGCAGTGTGCAGTTCAGTGTAACAGGGTCCTTCACTTCCCAGGGGTTAAACTGCATTATTGATGCCAGGTATTCTGTTGCAGCTGAAATCTCCAGCTAAGAGACTGTTTCTGGATAGTGGCACTTGCTGCAGCCCTCCCCCCCTAATGCTGCAAATAATGGTTATTTTCACTGTGAGTGATTCTACCAACATTTTAACCATTAAGCAACGAATCATTCTGTCGACCACGTGTATAAACAGGCGTTTAAAATGTCTGTCGTGGGTGTTCGAAGACCAAACTGCCATTTTTATCAGACCTAAAAGCGCTCACTTTACAGTTAGTGAAACGTTTTGACTGAAATAAGTGGGATGGGGCCAAAAATAGAAAAAACACTATTGTGGTACAAATTACCATGATGCTGATGATGTTCTGACTGAATTTAAATCTGTGTTAACCTACATCTTTCTCTGTCTCAGACACCTACAGATGCAGACTGCAGATTTTCTGTGTTTAGTCATCAGAATCTGGAAACAAAATGAACACAGTTAGTGAAAAGAAAATGCAGGTGGTAGTGAATTATTATGTTTATATTCAACATCTGTGCTGGAAATGATTTTACAAGTATTTATTTGCAAAGGTTTGTAGTTATGAGATAGTCTGAATAAAATTACATTTAAAATTACATTGAAATATGAATATTTAGACAAGACATACATGAACGGATGACAGCTATTTTTAAAAGCATTAGTTTCTATTACAGCCTCAAAATATACAATTAAAGGAATTAATTACGATAACAAAAAAACAGCCTTTTATTTTCAGCTGTTGGAATAATTTCCATTATAAAAAACATTTTTGTCATATTAGTCTATAAAAACTTTCCTCGTGTGTTTCCCATCTGTGTAAAATATTGTATAAATGTGTGTGTGAGGGCTGTGGGGGTGGGGAGAAGGCTGACGGAGAGAGGGGGAGGGATGGATGGATGGATGCAGGGATCCAATGACAATCAGGAAGTGAGGAATAACTGTGGAGGAGGTGGATACTGAGCCTGTTTCCATGGCAACCTGCCGGTAAAGGATGTTGGAATGTGGATGGGGAAGGGGATGAGGGGGATCTGTGAGTCTATTTGTGTTTATATGGTGGGCCAGTGGGCCGAGCTCATATCTGATGGAAAAAAAAGCCAATAAAGACAGTGTCACAGGCGCCTGCTGGTCAATCGTGTTCATTTCTCCCTGATCAATACATAAAGATTAGTTTTTAGGTTTATTGTGTGTGTTTGCACTCAGTGTAAGCGTAAGCAATAACATCCATTCACATGTTTTATTTATTGTGATCGGGTTAGCCTCATTAAAGCAGGTGCTGCTCCTGCTGGGCTTCATCCAACATTAGCATTAATAACAACAGCAACACATAATGCATAATGCAGCAGCTCCAGCAGAGGACCGTGCAGTAAGTTGGAGTTTATTGATTACGGATCACGTAACGCTGAGTTCCTCTAGCCTCAAATGTATTACAACACTAATCCACAGAGAATCCTCAGTTCCTCCAAGTGAGCTGGCAATAAAGAAAACACACAGCAGCAAAACGAAACTCCCACATGTTGGATTTGGACACAGTATGAAAGGATATGTGAATAATCGCACATACTGCAAGAGCTTTGTTCCCCAACTATACTTAGTCATAGGTTCACAGAAGGACCTGACATTTTGTCTATATTTGAGATAACATGTAACATATTACAAACTCCAAGTTATTTTTAAGGTGGTACATGTTTGCAGTAACATAAAACCGTCCAGCAGAACTTAGTTGCTGCACGCTAATCCCAGCTGGGGATTGCTGGTCGGCATCGTTTCAGAGCAACAGTGCAGAAGAGCAGCAAGGAGAACGACTGTCACTGGGTATTAACTGGGCTGATGCTGCCCTCTGCTGTAGGAGAAGAAGGAAGCCGCTGCCTCATCTCGAACCAGAGGAGCAGCTTTAATGTTTAAAGGTAATTTTCACATACAAGGCGTCTGACTCGGTTTCTAGTGACTCTAAGTAAAAAAGTCCTGCATTTAAGATCACATTAAGAAAAAAGCACATGTATCAACCAAATGTTCTTCAACTAAAAGTATCTGAGAAATCGTGAGATCATTCGTGAAGAAGAAAATGCTGTGCACGTTTCTATTCATTCAACAGCTCATAGACTGTCTACAGAGTTACGTGTCTGCGACTGGGTGGAAAACTGAGCAGCAGCTTATTTTATCTTTCAACCAGTTTCCCAAATAAACTCCTGTGTCATTTAAACTGTTTATTTCTCTCAGATTCCTCCCACAGCTGCTGCATTAAAGGGAACATTCAATTTGATAATCAACTCTCTCAGCCCTTTAAAAAACGATCTGTATATACTATGATCTAACTATTTGTTGTTATATGTTGTAAAGATTATTCACATTTGTGTCTGTGGTTGTTTTGGGAATAACTGACTAATTATTTGTAATATTCTGAATAACAACCAACCTGTTTTGTTTTATCATTTGTTCCTGTTAAATTGTTTGTTTGTCCTGTTTTTCTTCTCTGTTGCACAGATTAGATATTAACTCAGGCTGCCATTTATTGGAGCAGAAGAAATTGATTTAGGCCGCACAGAGTCGTCTGTGTTGTACTTTCAGACACAGCTTTTTCAGTCAGATCTAATTATGTGGCGCTCGCACATAAACTGCTTTTACAACAGAAAGCTGTTGTCATGTCTTCATTTTAATGAAGCAGGCTGTGGTCAGATGATTTGACCTTTTTTGGTCATTTAAGGTCAAGGTCAAATTTATTTATATAGCACATTTTCAACAGTTTGTGCTGTAAAAGCAGACAATAAAAAATCAAAAGCCACAGGATCCACACAATATAAATACGGAAAAATATCTATCTTCAAATCCAGAGTAATGTAATATATGTCAGTAAAAGTCCAGTGTGTGTCTGATGTTTTATCCTCTCAATCAATATTTTTTAAGTAATAAACAAAGCACAACGTAAAATATTTGTGTTTTTATTGCATTTTCTTAACACATTAATTGAATTAATTACGTTGAACTATAACACACTTGTAGTTTTATATTCTTTATCCCATTGATTATACCTGTAGGATTTTTTGGGAGTCACATGAAAAGATTACTGCTGACTTTCAGTTGCTTTCACTTCAGTGCAACCTGAGCAACGTAATCTACCAGAGGAACGTCATAGAAGCGAGAAGGAAATTCACATCGGAGCTCCTCAACTGGACTCAGGAAGGTGACGTTGGTTTTGCTCATCCAGGTCAAGAAACTCTTCAGGTCGTCGTTGCAGTGGAATCGATTCATTTTCACGTCGAGTATGCTAAGAGAGCGGAAAGCATCTGGATCAGGGGAGGCTATGAAGTTGTTGGCGAGGTGGAGTAGTTTGAGACTTTTGGGTAAGACACCTGGCTGGAGATACGTCAAAGCGTTGGATGA
The DNA here is from genome assembly GCA_032359275.1 of Microctenopoma steveboyesi. Lineage (NCBI taxonomy): Eukaryota > Metazoa > Chordata > Actinopteri > Anabantiformes > Anabantidae > Microctenopoma > Microctenopoma steveboyesi. Next base: position 13,543,705 of record JAUMHF010000016.1, on the reverse strand, counting down.
GAGGTCCATCTGTACAACAGAGGTGAGACCCTTGAAAATGCCTTGAGGGAGAGTTTGCAGCGCGTTGAAGCTCAAGTTCAGACCGAGCACGTGCTCAAGGTTGTCAAACAGATTCAGGCATCTTCCCTGAGACCAGATGTCCTGCAGGGAGCTGCCGTGAAGGTCCAGAACTAGGAAATGTTTCAGAGCAGCTGCTGAAATATGGGGCGTGCACCACTTGATTGTGTTTCTCCCGTAGAAGAGATGCTCGAGGCGTCTCAGCTGAGTCAACAGTGTACTAACATCATTCAAGCTTGTTAATTTGTTATCCTCAACGTTTAGATGCATGATGTTACCGGCCATGATGGTGATGCTGCTCACTGAGGACAACCTGTTGTCTCCCAACAGGAGATAATCCAATCTAGGCAGAGATGCAGGGAAGCCTAAGTTTCGTAACGAGTTTCCTGTTAGGTCTAATAGCTTTAGGTTGGGAAGTCCTTGAAACGAGTTGTAACCCAACACACCAATGTGATTGTGTGACAAGTCTAACACTCGCAGGCTCTTCAGAGAAGCAAAAGTATGGGAATAAATTTCCCCGAGCAGGTTGCGTGACAGGTTTAGCAGTTTCAAATGACCCTGAAGACCTTCAAAAGCATTTATGTCAATCTGATTCACTTTGTTTTGAGAAACATCAATAACCACAACCTGCTTGAGTGAACTAAAAACCTTCTTCTTTAGCGCAAATATCTGGCTTTTAGACAGATCCAGAACTCTGAGTGAACTGCTCTTCAAGCCTTCAAATGTGCTGTGGTCCGGATCAAGGAAATTGCTGAACGAGAACCCCTTACCCATTAGTCCCGAGAGTATGAGATGAGAGATCTTTGTCCCCTCAATAGCTTTCAAAAACTGTTTTGACGTCGCCATGCTCAACCCATTGTGGGAAAGGTCAAGTGTCTCGAAAGACATTCCTCTGAAAGGATTCCCACATTTCTGCCAGTCGAAATCTTTATTGTACCTGAGATGAATAGACTGCAAGTTTAGGACCTTAAAGTGTTTATCCTGGAAACCAACAAGGTCTGGCTCACAAAGCGTGTCAATTTTGTTGAGCTTGAGATTCAGATCTTTCAAGTTAGTCATGTTTGCAAAGGCTGTCGAAGGCTGGAGTCTCCTTATTTGGTTACCAAAGAGGTTGAGTGTCTCTAAGGAGGACAGTGGTTCCAGATATTTCTCTGTCAGTATGTAGTCTTCAAGCGAACAGTAACTGAGATCGAGCTTCTGCAGACTGGACAGTCCCACAAAGGCATGCGGCTCCAGCTTAAGGTTGATGTTGTAGTCAAGCCCCAGCCTCTTCAGACGCCTTTGCCTGCTGAAGGTGTAGTTTCTGATCGTGAGTGGGACATGCTGCAGTCCCAGGTCCAAATCCTGCAGCTGCTCGAGGCCTGACAGGGAGGTAGAGTTGATCTCACTGATGTAGTTTCCAGATAGGAAAAGGTGGGTGATGTTGGGAGGCAGAGCGGGAACCAAACGGAGGTTACGCGAGGCACAGTTGGCTACAGAGCCCACCAAGAGGCATGATGGGAAACACCCCGGCACCTGCAAGTAGAAATTTAAATAACCTTAGTTAATTATTTTATTTTAAAATGTTCATACTTATATTTAATGTCCTTTAATCCCTTGTCCTTTGATATAATTTTTGTAATTTATAATATATATATAAAATGTTTAAAATAAAAGAAATAGTACCAGAGAAATTGTATCACTACAATAACATAACATAAAAAAATTCTATATTATATATTATTATTAATAATAAATATATTATTATTATTTTTTTATGTTATTGTAGTGTACCTTGTCTTAAAATAAAAGTTAAAATCATGCAGGTTTACCTACCTGTAGGAAAACACAGGCGATGACCACCTGAAGACTCAGCATCCACATCTTCGCAGCCCCTAAAATAACCCGCTTTAAATCTTCTTTTCTTGGAAAAAAACAACGATCCAGTCTTTGGGGTGTAAAACTGTGTCTGGGTCTGCAGAGGTCGGCTTTTTATATACTTGTGCTGTACACTGACCCTGCAATGTAAACATGACGCTGTGTGGGATTTCCAATTTCACAATGAAGGGAAGTACATTTGCATCCGTCCTCCTGTGTTGCTACGTACTGTATGTTTTGTTGTTGTGCATTAGGCACATGATGATACACACGTTTTGGCTGTTTTTCCACAGATTTCATGTTGCCAGCTTGTTGGCGTTTGTTATGTCTCAAGTGACTTTAATCAGTCTCTGTAGGTGGTTACCACATAATAATTAGCTATAAATTATATTTTGCTAATTGCAAATTACTATTTTTACTGACCCTTACTATGGTTATACTCTGATTTGTCCTACTAACTGTATTTTATTTTCTTGAGTGGACCTGTGACATTCGGTGCTGGACACATTTGTACTATTAAGTAAATGAAATGTAAACTCGTTTCACAATTTCCCAAAATGGCTCTTCCTGTTTTATAAACAAAGTCTTTCCTGGTTACTTCATTATATGTTGAATAAATCTACTTTCTAGCGTAACTACTTACTACTGTTGAACACATCTGAAATATAAGTTTGTTTTTAAGTGTCTCTGTATTGTTTACATGATACTTGTCAGCTGTAATTTAGTCAGTTTGAATTTATGGATTAATTATTGGTTTGGGCTCCACTGTTGATTTGGCTCAACTAATACTTTGAAGACTTCGCCTAAAGCTCTGGGGAATTGTGATGACATTTTCCCTCCTGGGTACATGTCGAGGTATCACATCAAAACCCTGTAGCAGTGCCATCATTTGGTGGCCACAATATTATTTTTAACAATGCTACACATTGATCCTCATTCTGTATTTTAAATACATTTAGTACTTCTACTTACTTTAGTTGGTATTTTTGTACTGTCTTACATACATATAATAAATATACAGTCTGCTTAAAACACTGAAAGTACATGTGTGATGCACGCATGTGGTTTCATCACACAAGACGGGTGAATTTCACAACCATGGAAGAGGAACATTTGTCAAATCTCACGCAGAAAGGAAAAGGGAGACAGAAATTAAGTGACATTATGCAGATTAGACATTATTCTGTCTTGTAGATGGATCCTACAGCTTTGTACTTGGCATGTTACAACAACTTCAAGCACTATCAAATAAATAATAGAATCCAATAAATAATATAAAGACAAGAAAACCCCAGAGATAAAAGTGACACACAAAACATGATTAAACACAGTCACTTCATGCTCTAAATATGGGGAAAACTATTCAGGGTCACAAAGGGTTAATGTCAATTTGGATTGTTTTTTTCCTTAATAAATAAATTAATAAAAATAATTAAAAAATAAATCACCTAAACTCTATGTTTACTTGGGTTATCTTTGAAAGGGGCAAAAAGGTCAAGGTCAAGGTCAAGTTTATTTATATAGCACATTTCTAACAGTTTGTCCTGCCAAAAGTGCTGTACAAGTGGTAAATAAATAACAGAAAATAGTAATAAAAACATCACAATCCACACTGTATACATTTAAAATAGATAGGTCGTTAAGACAAACTAAAAACAATTAAAAAGAGTAAGATAATTAAGATAGAAATAAAAAACGGTAAAATTGGAAACAACCAGGTCAACCTGTGCTAAAAGCCAGAAAGACTTTCACACCACTGTATGTAAAAGTACCACAAAAACAAACCAACATCCTCCAAATGACCACAAATTAGAGACAGAATCATTTTAAAGAGATACAACCACACTTGAGAGACAGTAACACACACAACACAACGTGTCTCTAGTGTCATGAGAGACAACCACAAAAAGAAAAAGTAGCTGATGGTGTATCTGGATTTATTTCGTGTAACCAGGTGCCCCCCCATATGAGGAGTGGGGGGCCTTTTCCATGCCAGTGCCCAGGGGCCCCGGTGCCTGACGGTCCGCCTATGGATTAAAACAAGTCGGACCACACACATCACGTTGAGTTTCTATGTGAATATATCGGTGTAAAAAATAATTACTAAACTAATTACTAATAACAGACTAAAAATGTCCAAGTAAACCTAGAGTTGTGTGTTCATTCGGCCGCTCTCGGTGTGAGATGAGGTGGGAGGAGGACGGACCGAGCAGAGGAGTGACTCCTCTCAACAACAGTCGCTGCCCTTCAGCGCAGCGGCAGCAGCGGGAGCCGGCGTTAGCATCGTGGCTCTTCACGGAAATAAGTAACGGGACCGGGGGAGGAGACGGCTTTATTTGAACCGAAGAAAGCGAAACAAGTACAGAAAAGAGAGAGAGAGCAAAAGAAAGAGAAGAGGTGAAGTCGGCGCCCCACGTTTGAGTGTTGATGTTGGAGTTTGGCCACGAATACCTGCCGAAAATAGTCCCGGTGAGTAACGCGACACCGCCACGCGTAGTCTGCGGAGTAAAGCGTGTTTCAGTGACTCCCTGCCGCCTTAAACCTGACTTTATTTAACAGTAAAGAGAGGTTTCAGGCGCACATTCATTCGGGGGAATAAGGTGAACAGGGAGTTAAACTTTTCTGCAACATGGCCGCTCAGATGTCACACAACTTCCCGGCAGCAGCGGCAGCAGCAGCGGGCTGAACTTCACTAACAGTTTGACCGCGTCAGGAACCTACGGGGGTCCAAAGTGTTTCACCCCGGACCCCCAGTGACACGCTCTGCCTTATAAAAGTGCGTCTAAAGGCGTCTCTGCCCACTGTTCAAACACAAACTGGTGCTGGTTATTCCTCTGTGGGAGGGACGAATGTCCATTCAAAAATCTGGCGTTTTTACGTTCCCGGGCTCGATGCCAAGCGCCCGCACGTTCTGCAGCACAGCTCGCTGCTTCTCTGCAACAGTAAGAGTCCACTGAGGTATTTGGCTCAGCTATGTGGAGGATGTGGCACACGACGCGAGTGGATTTTTAGCAAATGTATGACAACGTCGAGGTTAATGAATAATACACTCGGGTGACTTGACTGTAAACTGTGCATTTCCATCCTTTCCTCTGATCTGTGGGGTCAGGAGCCCAGCAGTTCCCACAAACTGTAAGATGTGTTGTCTACGCTTCTGAATTGTTCAGGGAGATGATATATGTGTGAAACTCAGCTGTATGTAAGTGCAGATGTGCAAACTGAATCTCACACCATGCATTTTGTGCCGTGGTTTCTTTTCTTTTTTTGACCAAGCTGAGCTGGTCACCCTGCATTATCCCTATAGGTATAGCACTGAATATTGAATTCATTTTATCGTTCCACAGCCTTTACTTTAACAGTCAGAAAATACACACTCCTTCCACCAAGCAGCGCTTTATTTACTGTGTGTCACCTGCCTTTACAGCTCAAACAACGAGGACAAATATAGGCTTTGACAGGAGGATGGGAGGGTAAGGAATTTGCTCCTGTAACCTCTCCCCATCAGGTTTCAGACTTTTCCAAACTGTTGCTACCTGTGGAGGAAGCTGCAAAGAGATTGATGACATAGAAAGAGAGAGAGAGAGGTCATATAATCCAATGTGCCGTCCCACTACTTTTCCTCTGATTGCTGCATATTGTGTACTTTAATTAAACAGTGCGTGCTTTGTGTACATCGTAACATGGCAGAATTAGAGGGGAAGTGAGAATTGGCCGTCCCACTTCTCCTGGCATTCACCTCCCTACAGAAAATAGCCAGGTATGCAGTATTTCCCGTGAGTGTCTGACCTGCAGAGACCTCTCTGTGGTTTCTTGACATGACGTTCTGCTTCATTACTTTTCACCTTCATTGTCGCCATATGGACATTTGTTGTAGCTGTTGCTGATTTACAGTTGTGCTGGATCCTCCGTTTGTGTGCGTGTGTGTGTGTGTGTGTGTGTGTGTGTGTGGGGGGGGGTAACAGCAGTGACGGTGAAACCTATGATTAGAAGAACAGTAATTCCGATCCAGCCACTAATTTATATAATTTCCTGAGAATTAAATTATAGTGAAACCTCAGTCATTGCTGCATGTGGAGGCAGTTAGTTTCCCCTTCATGTGTTTGATCTCTGAGTTAATGCTCAGGTACCGTAGCATTGCAGTCAATGGCAGTTTAAAGCCACACTATTTGACTTTATTTTGTCGCTTTGTTTGTACAGCAGGTTTGAATTTGAATTGCTGCAGTATTTTTTTAAGGTCACTCATGTCCTGCTCGCTCTATCTGTAGGAATCCACTACAGCTACCTGCATAAATAAACAATTACATGCTCGGGGATAAAGAAAGAGAAAAGTTCAATGTCAGATAATCAGGCATTTTTACACCTCAGTTCACACAACTTTCACTTCCTATCTCTCTGGCTTTGTTTTTCCTCTTGTCAGTCACTTCCTGTTTTTTTCACCATCTCAGTTTCTCATTCTTTTCTTGCTTGGCAGTATCTTTCATCTGCTGTATGTGCTCTTTATTTGCAGTACAGTACGATCATCTGAACGTACCACCCTCACACACACACACATGTGTAAAGCTAGATTGCCAGTCCAAATTGCGGTACTTGACTTTACTTTCATCTTAGCTTTGTGTAAAATATAAATGGATCTGAAAAGACTCTGATAAAAATTCATGCACATTTTATGTTTCACAGAGTTTAGCCTGCTGCTGCGCTGGGTTTTCAGACAACAATAAAACAATGTGAGGGCCTGTGCTGGTGGGCTTCAGGCAACATGTTGCTTCAGGCACCAGCGAAACAATGAAATATGATCTAGGAAGCCCACTTTGTCTTTTCAGACAAACTGGTTCTCAGTACAGGAGACAGGATTTAGGGATTATACTGTTATAATGTCAGAAGTTGTTTTATCTTATTTCTTGCCAGTTCCCAGGTAAACTGTAGAAATGCTAGTAACATCCTGAGAATAAGTGCTTGCAGCCATTTATTTGGCTGCTTCAGTGTCTTTGAGCTAGATTCTGCATTGTTGTTTTGTTTTTTGCCTGATTAGTAAGAGTCATAACTAATCGGGTACCAGGTCATTAGTGAGCGTCGGGCGTGTGTCTGCTTCACTGACAGTAGTCAGACCACCGTAAGCAGCTTTTTAGCTGATTACACACATTGAAATGATGGTGCACCTGTTGATGAGAAAGACTATTCTAAGGTCTGATGCTGTCCAGCTTAGCACCAAAAGATAAATGGACCCTGGTGTTGTTTACAACTTTTTATCAAGCTTATTCTCAAATAGAAGTAGTTAAAGGTTTTTCATATTGGAGAAAATGGCTCAAAAAGTGGGGTGTGTAGGAGGGAGACTAAGTCCATAGGGATTGTACACAGTGATACCTCTCACCTCAAATACAATCTTTGGTTTTTAGACAGCATTGTTATTAGCTGCTGGCAGGTTCTTTTTTTATAGTCTCTGCTGCCGGTTATATACTCCGCTCGTTCAGTCGTTCACTTTGTTGGTCACATCAGTGAGATTAATCTGTTTCGTGTGTTACAGTAACGGGTTGTTTGGGAACTTGCAGATATTAATGCACCAGTGGCCATGTTCTCGCTTATGTGTCCTGTCAGGGCTGATGGTGAGAATAGAGAGCAGCTGCAAGTGGTAATGTGGTCATGTGGCATGCAGGGTGTGTGTGTCTGTGTGTGTGTGTGTGTGTGGGGGGGGTGTTCAGAGGGTGGTAAACACCCTCTTGCCTGCCTGCCTGTCTGTGTGTGTATCGGTGTCTTCTTCTTCTGCCCCGCTCATGAACATTTAGTTTGTGGATTCTATCTCAGAACAAAGCGGTAAGAACTGCATCTGTATTTTTGACTTTTAATTTTGGATTTATATCAAAGCCTCTAGTGATTAGAGTTCAGTCTTGTCAACAGGTGTGTGTGCGTGAGAGAAAGATGTTTGTATTAAAGGAAATGGTGTGTGTTTGATTTTAGAACCATTTGTCAGGTGTTGAGGCTGCATAACTGTAGTTAGTGTGTGTGTGTGTGTGTTTGTGTGATAGAGAGAGAGAGAGAGAGTGAGAGAGAGACTGGCACAGGTGCTCTGGTTGGGTGGTCTGCACTGATGTGACAACCACTTTAAGCACACTATCACACAAGCAAAAATCCTGCAGCAAGATTTTTGAAGCATGCAGTCATGCATGAGGATCCCACGTGTGTGTGTGTGTGTGTGTGTGTGTGTGCGTGTGTGTGTGTGTGTGTGTGTATGTGTATGAATGATGGCACCAAATGGTCGTCCACTATTCTTAGCATCAGAACCACCTGGTATCGTTTTTGATATCTATCCAAAAATGTAATAGCATCACAAATAAGAGACTGTGTTGCTTTTCTTTGTCAGGAGCGGTTGAACGTTGGTCAGAGAAAACAAAACCTTTCAGAATGTCTTCATGTAAAGTGTCACAGAGATGTACAGAGACTCCTCCTGATAAGGTGCTTTGGATATTGTTGGCAAAGAGGGAGTTCAGAGAACAGTTTGCGTACAATTTCCCACAACAACCAAACAAATAGACTCGAGTTATATCAACATTGTAAACTGGAGCGTTGGACGGAATAATCACAATGTGACTTTTTTTGCAGACATAATATTTGACTGCACATGTTGGGCAGTATTTTGATTGCTCATTATTGGAGGTCTGCTTGTTCACCACAGCCTAGTGATATGTCAGTCACTGTGTTTGTCTTACCTTGTTTGGGAAGAAAGTCGTTGGCACTTGGCAGTTGTCGAGTCTTTGCTGTCATTTCTCATATTTATCTTTAAAACTGCACAAAGACAGGTGCAGTGGGACTGAGCAGGTAGCTTGGTAGAACATATACCTGTTAAGAATAATACAAACTGATGACGATATTTGTGCTTCACACAGTTTGTGTTGAGTGTCTGTATGAGCGTGTCCTCTGCTGTCTCCTGAAGGCCTTTCTAACTCTTGTTTTGTCTTTGCTGTATCTCTGCTAGACGTCCTCTATTGGAGCTCCTCTGTCCTGTGTGACCCCCGGACACGGTGAGGTATGATCCCACACACACACA
>JAUMHF010000016.1:13513998-13534652 GCA_032359275.1 Microctenopoma steveboyesi | reverse complement strand
CACACACACAACTGTAGTCCCCAGAGCGGTTTGTGTTGTTTGTTTCTGTAAAGCTCAGCAAATGTCAGCCACAATCAAAACGGCAGCGCGCATCACCACCCACACAAACACACCTCTACGATGAACTGTAATCAGATTCACTTTTATAGTTGAGTGTGTGGAAACAATTAGACAGGTTTGTGATTCAGGAATACACCTTACATCAAAGCACTTTATGTCATTATCACGTCAGCATATAATCCGTTGTGTGTTTCACCTTCGGGACGCCAGTAGTTTTACGTCGGTGTCACAACAAAGCAGGAACGTACTCAAATAACGTAATAACCTTTTCCAACAACTATTTGGTGGATCGTTAAAAAATGTGCTCCTCATTATAACGATCCTTAATTCTAACAAACTGGATCCGTAGCACATTTGTACTTTGACCCTCTCTCTTGGAAAAGGCGGCCGAGCTCTTCGTGGCTCTCTGGCATGAGGGTGACTGTGAGAAGGGTAATTAAATCTACAATGATTTAAAGCTTTCAGAGTTAAAATAGGAAGCAAACCTCCCAGGCCAAATGTTCCTCCATGTCAGCTTTACTCACACAGACAGACAGACAGACGGCGCAGTTATCAGCAAGGCCAGGCTGGAAATATCTCTTTACTCACCCTGAGAATCCAGCGTGGTGACTGACGCCTGAAGGCAGACTTTTGGAGACACTCAGACAGTCAGACGTTTTTTGAGTTCATGTAGTGTCAAATCGGGAACTCTCTTATTGACTCTCATTGCCTGCCTCCAATATCTGGACGTGCACCTATTAAAGACGCCGCTACTCAACCAGCCCATCTCCGCTAGGCGAAGGTGACAGAGAAGCTTCTGTGCCTCTCTCTTCCTCCTAGTTTCACTCAAACGCACATTCACAAAGCGGTGGCGTCGGTGCGGCCGTCTTGGCACTTCACTGACACTGACAGACACCGACAGCCCCCCAGCGTGGTGTGTGAGCGAGGAACAGCAGTGAAAAGAAACAGCTGTATAAGGATGTGTCGGGAACGTGAAAGAGAGTGTGTTTCTGAGCTGCACAGGCTGAAAAGAGGAATCGCTCTTTTGTCTGGAAGAAGCGTGGCGTCTCCTGGGAAGCTTTCAGATTCTCTCTGGAATGTGTGTGTGTGTGTGCGTGTACTGAGGGTTGGCCTGTCACCACATTTATACAAGGAATGCAAATATTTGTGTGTGTGAGTTTCAGCATCGTGGTGTAATGTAACCGTTACCATGACGACTGTTACCCTCCAGTGTTTTCTGTGTCACCTGGCAGCAGCGGGTCACCTGACACTAACTTTCTTTGGTTTTTCTTGTCCTTTGTGTACAGTGCACCCCTCTCCCCCTCTGTCTGAATTCCAGACGACAGATCAGATTCAGATCACATATGTTTATTTAACCGGCACTCAAGCCATCCTCTGGTGAACCCGGAACTGGACTCCCTCTGCGTCTGTCTTTAGTTATCCGGCTTTTGTATGCAGGTGTAGATGTGACAGTAAGCAAAACATGGGCAGATTTCTCAGCGGGTCTACTGAGCACAGGCCCATATGTGCACGTATGCTCAAGAGAGCGTACATGCACAAGAGACGATGATCAAAAAGAGACAAAAGATGGCCAAAATAGACACAATGAGATAAAACAGAAATTATTTAAAAGTAGACTCGGCAACCAAAAACAACAGAAACAAACTGAAATGACTGCAGAAACCTGAAATGACCCAAAACAGATACAATGGAACAATGTCCAAAAGGAGACAAAAACAACTAAAATACAGAACCGGAGAGAAAATTTTCAAAGAGAGAAAAGAAGTGACCATTTGCTCCACAAATGGAGCAGAATGAGAATGTGAGTCTTTGGACTTTTCTGGCAGGTTAAAGTCCATTTAATGTCCAGGCCGACTCACTGGGACATTTGTGTTCTCAGCTCCTCTGGGTCGTATCCAGAAAAAACGAAAACTGCTATAGACCCAAAGACGAGCACAGAGAGACAAAGACCAGAAAAAGAACCAAACTGAGAAAAAATATCCGTTTATAGTCAAACAAACACAAAATAACCGCAAAGCATTACATGTTGATATATAAGAATAAGGACCACTGTGGTGAACGCATGAGCTCAGGAAAACATCCCAGACACGCATTACGATTGCTGAGAGTCTGCTTCTGCTGTGTTGAATTTCGTGCAGGATGGTGATGGCGGCGGGGGGGGCGAGTGATGGAGTGAGGGGGGCCCCAGCAACGGCGGGAGCAGAGGAGAGACGGATCTTAGCGGAGCTTGGTGAGTTGACCATTTTTAAATATATTACTCCCTACGTTCTGAGAGGCCTGGACGTTTCTCTCAGGTATAGACACGTCACCTCTAAAGACGCTTTTTCTCCTCACAGCGGAGCAGAACTTTGACGCCGTGTGTCTCTCCACATATCGGACAGCCTGCAAGCTCAGATTCATACAGAAGAGATGCAACTGTAAGTCGGCACCGTTAGTCTCCGGCTACTTCTCTTTTCTTTCCCTGCAGGCTTCTGTATCCTAACCTACAGTTAAGTTTCATCTTGATGCTACAGTGCACGTTCCAGTGAAGACCTTTCCTTTGACAAACCGTGAGACACAACCTCGTTTTTTTGACGGGAGCATTTCGCTGATGTCTCTCCTGTCATTTCAGTGCATCTGATCGACATATACAATGTAATCGAGGCGGTACGGGACGCTGGGCTGAATGTGGTCGAGCTCAACGCGGGCATCTCTGTGACCAGACTGGAAAACCTGGTGTCCTCCCTGTTCAACCAGCTCAGCAAGCGCCTGCCCACCACGCACACCATCAACCCACGGGAGAGCACAGTCCTGTTAGTTGAATTCCTTCTGTCTGCTGTTGACAGGTAACTACAGTCCTGTCGTTTTCTTTAAGCGCGTATCTCCATGTTGTTCAGTGTGGAGAAATTGGGAAGTGTGTATGTTTTCCAGCGAACCAGAGAGCCGACTGACTGTTCTCTCTGTGAAGGCGATGCTGGCCACACTGTGCGGAGGGAAACTGGTAGATAAACTTCGCTGTGAGTACGAACCAAAAGCCTCTGAGCTGACGTGGAGTTTGTGTTTTCACATTTCCCTGGAGACTGGCAGGAACCTGTTAATAGGGACAAGAGTCGAGATGGTAATAATGTCTCTACCTACATGGACGAAAACTCACAAGTTCATTACAGTCAGACACATTAGAACACAACAAACACAACAATCAATCAGTCAGTTTATTTCACTCGGCCAGTGAAGTTATTTACCATCATTAAGCCACCAACACAAACTGTTACCTAACAAGAAGAATCATTACAGTGACAACTTTTGTTTCACACCTGTTCAACCATAAACATAAAAATAAAAAGGTTTAGGTCAAAGGTATTCTGTGATCTCTTGACTGTGAGGAAAACATCTCTTCTGTGATTTTTCCCCGACTGTCACAGATTACTGTAGTAAAGCCAGATGTTCACCTCTCATATTTTAATTGGCCTTGTTTTTGGCCTGAGAAGTTAGATTCCAACAGCCCAGTGATTTCTGACCGACCTGAAGCATTTCATTCAGACCTTCTGCCAATAGGCACAAGCAGAGTCACGTTTTCACTCGAGCACATACGTGCAACATACGTAAACATTGAGATGTAAATGAAATGAAGATTAAAATGCAGCAAATCAAAACCACAAAAAGGCAACAAAAATTAGGATCTATTTATATTAGTAATAAAATGTGTGCACGCAATGAAGAATGTGATACGGTCACTTTTAAAGCCACGTTACTACACATAACGCCCACCTTGATTTTTGCATTTTGAACCGAGAGGTTTGACGTCTCTGAATCTAATGAAGACGTAAAGATGTTACATATGTGCCACCTTGTGTTTAACGCATGTCAACACTGCTGTGAGGTTCACAAAGGCATGCTGTAGAAAATAGTTTCCATTGTTGGGTCTTAACCAGCTCCATTTCATGGTTAATGCTGTTTCATCATCCAGTAAATAAAATGTTCAGTTAGTGCTTCAGCTGTTTGTGTGTGTGTGTGTGTGTGTGTGTGTGTGTGTGCGTGCAGATGTGTTTTCTCAGGTGTCTGACTCCAAAGGTGCGTTGCTACAGTCAAAGTTTGATGCTTTTCTGAGGGAGGCCCTCAAGCTGCCCACTGCTGTACATGAAGGACCGTCCTTCGGCTACACGCACACATTAGCGCGCTCATGCTTCACGCAACAGGTACAGTCCCACACACCGTCCACCTGCCTACAATTCTAACGCCTGGTTTGTCTTCTATGCGCAGGAAAATATTAACTCGGTCAGATTCTAATGGTTCATTTTGAGGTTTCTACTGTGATTTAATTCTGTTGTGTCTGTTTGTTTGTCTGTCTGTCTGTGTGCTCTGTGATGTAGAAGAGGGTGATGCTCAACACGTTCCTGGACATTATATCCCACCCTCCTGAGTGTCTCGTCTGGCTTCCTCTCATGCACCGCATGGCCAACGTGGAGCATGGTACACACACACACACACACACACTCTGCAGAAATACACAGCTTTTACGCAACCTTTACCAGATAAAAAACTTGCTTCAATTTAGTCCAAAATCTGTCGACAAAGGCTCCAGAGTTCTCAGTCTTTGTTTTCTGATGGTAGATCCTATTTTTTAATGTCTGCCTGGAGATGCTGTTATTCAGGTTTTGTCCCATGAATGTCCTCAGCCACTTGGGGAGTCCTCTCTGGAGCTTTTGATAAATGATCGTACAATGTTTAAAAACTGGGTAAATCACTCTTGTTTATAATATAAAACTTTTGGTTTCTCAGTTACACTCCTATCATGGACCAGCCCCAGTGTCTTCATAAAGCACATAAAACTACTTTTTACACTAACAGTCACTAAGGTCTGTTTTGTAGAAATAAGAGATAATCCTGTTCCCTGATCCGGATCTTAACTGTCTGGAGAGAGACCAGATGTGTCTTCTCTGAATCAGCTTCCCGACAGCCGTCTTGCCTTCCGCCGCCTGCCCACTGACAGATTGTCCGTCTCTCGTCTGTCTCCCTCTCAGTCAATCACCCTGTGTCGTGCTCCTACTGTCGTGGCAACGGCATGACGGGCTTTCGCTATCGCTGCCTCCGTTGCCGCGGTTACCAGCTGTGTCAGAACTGCTTCTGGCGCGGCAACACCAGCGGGTCACATAGCAACCAGCATCAGATGAAGGAGCACTCGTCCTGGGTGAGTCACTGTGTGGTTGCTTATTCACCACAACACACGCGGAGTGCACTGTGTGTGTGTGTGTGTGTGTGTGTGTGTGTGTGTGTACTTTTATATTTGTGAGGACCGTCAGCAATTGTTAAACTTCACAGCAGCACATTTCGTGCCACTCGGTGCCTGTGTTTACTAAATATCTTGGTACTTCTCCTGAAAGTTCCCGCTTATCGCTGTTCTTACGAAAAAGTCCTGACTTCACCAAAATGTAAGCGAGTCTCGGCTAACTGGCCGGGAGCAGCCAGGAGATGGCGATAAGACAAAGATGTGTGCAGATCCTGTGGGAGGAGGGGTGTTTCTAACCCTTACAGAGAGAGAGAGAGAGAGAGTTAATGTTTTGTGGAAGGTCTTGTAGAGGATGCAGTTGCTCCACCAAGAGGAAGAACCCATACAGCTCATTTAGGTCACAACCAGCAATTATGTCCCAAAAAAATCAAATGAAATCTCCAACATGCACTGAGAAATCAAAGAAAAACAAGTTGCATTCAGGCAAATCATTGGCGCACACGTTAAAATAATGACCCCAAGGGACCCCCCAACCCCAACCACCGCAACTGTCTCGGTTCACACGTTTACCCCACCACAGGAATCTATTTGGTATGAATCATGTTACTGAGGCTTTTATTGTCTGTCTTGTCCTGTGTTAGCTGTTGTCCTACCTCCTTCCTGAAGTAAGTCTACGAGGGTTCGTAATCGCCTTTTATCTTTAGGAGCGGTTCCTCGAAGTGACTCTGACACTCTTCATGTGAGCAGCATCGCTCCAATAGTTCCTAATAAGTCAACTATTTCTGCAGTACAGCGTTTTGTTCCAAAACAACTTGAGCAATAGTAGATGGAAACACAGTTACTATTCACTGGGTCTTTGAATAATTCATCCTATTAATGTTTCACTAAATCTCTTGACTAGTGCAGCTCCTGTCTGTCCAACAAAACCTCTCCGTCTCAGGCAGCTCATCTTGATAATCCTCTGCAGACTTCACATAATTTACAGCAGGATCTCGCCTCGGGCTACATTTCTCTTTACCCTCTTTGCTTCTGTATTCTTACTCCCCGCGTCTCCTGTCTGCGCTTGTCAGAATGTGACGATAATCATTTGATCTTTAATCTCTTGGCTTTTTATTAGTGTTAACGTGATGCAAGGCATTTATGCCAGTAGCTGATACTAGCACAGTAACGGCTTCCCCTTTCCTAAAACAGTTTTACATGATTACGTGATGTAAATAAACAAAAACAAGTGGGTGGAACATTACATACCGTGTGTCCTCGTGTCCAGATGAAATATGTGTGTTGTTGTTGTTTGTGTAGAAGTCACCGGCGACGAAGCTCGGCCGAGCCCTGAGCAGGACTCTGGGCTGCGTTTCTTCCAGAGAGCCCCCTCACCCCATTTACCCAGAGGAACCGGAGAGGACCCTCAACCTCACCAACATAGTGTAAGGCATCACGGCACTGACGAATAAAAATGTCTCCCGCATCACAGAAGGTGAAATATCTACTGTCGGCCTGCAGATTCGTGGCTGACTTTAGACTTTCAGTGTTTACGCGTATACAGGAAGTTCAGATAACATGAATAAAATAAAAGCCCCGCCTCTGTAGACAACTGCTTTGGCTGCTCCGCCCCTCGTGGTGGATCCACACGGTTTGATTTTCCAAACATTGGCAGACTGGATCATTACAAACCTGCAGCCATTAGGCACATATTTAGTCAGCCACACAGAGACCTCGCTCAGGTGTGAGTATGTTTCCAGCGATGCCGCTTCAGATTTTATCCCCTTTTTAAATAGAGTTTTTGTACCTTTTTGACACTTTCATTATGCTCTTTTCTTTTCTTCTCCTTTCTTTTTTTTCTCTGTCCTTCTTTCATTTTCTCCCTCTGGTGATCTTTGGCCTGACTGTGTTTGCTCAGATCAGTGCAGTTCACTGCATGAATGCACTGAAGAGCACGTGAGAGCGTGTGAGTGTGAGAATGTGTGTTTTCTGATAGGAGGTCCTTTGTCTGTAAATGGTTTAAAGTTGTTATGCTCACTCTGTGTTTGAACTGTTAATAATGTGTGTCTGATACGTGTGTGTGTGTGTGTGTGTGTGTGCGCGCGCAGTCCTTCTCAGCCTGTTGGAAACACCAGTGAAGCCATGTTGCTGTCCTCCTCAACGCCCGAGTCTTCAAAGAGGTAATGACAGTTTGCAGTTTTCTTCCTCTCAGGTTATGTTTTTGTGTAGAAACTAAATGTTAAATCTAGTACTGTCGTATCAAACATTTTATCATATTAAAACTGTCTTAAAATATGTTTAATGTCACTTACTTTACTTGAGATACTAGCGTAGCGTCAACCCCCCCCACACACACACACACTTTCCTTCACACTGCAACACACTTCAACTACAGACCTGTTCTATGGAAAAGAACCTGAAATGACTTCTAAATAAATAACATTTACCTGACTTCTTGGGAGGGGGGGTGGGGGGTGGGGGTGGAAGTGTAGTCACACACTGATAACACCAGCATGGGGGGGTGGAGCGCCCCCTCCCTTTTGTATATATTTACAATACAATATTTACGATAACAACATGAATGTCGGTGATCGGTTCTCATTGGTGATTGTAAAAAGGAGCTGATCAGAACATCCATAGTTCAGTCTATATTATCCTGAAATTTAGTTTAAAGAAAAACTAGACAATATTCGAATTTCTGAATAACATCTATACAATTTCCCCAAGGAAATAATAATAATAATAATAATTATTATTATTAGAACAAATAAGAAAAGTCGTGTATTTTGTATGTCTAGAATTTGTGAAAATAGTTTTTTTTACTTTTTCTACTTAAATACATTTCAAAACTTGTACTTTTATTTAAGTAAAGGATTTCAACCTGTACTTTTACTTTCACCAGAGTATTTTTTCCACACAAGTATCTGTACTTCTACTTAAGTAGAGAATGTCAGTATAGTAAGATAATAAGTATTTTCGTGTGTTTATCTTATCCAGACAGCACAGTAAAACAATGTGCTGAGACATTCAGTACGTCAGCTGTAGAAATGACACTTGGTTGTTAGAAAATGAGAAAAACATGACAAGACATTTAATGACATGTTATTTCAAGTAGATCTGACTATGTTGTTCTGGGCACACTCGTTCAGAACAGCTGCTGTACTGACAATATATTAGTCAGTCGTGTCAGTGTGAAGTAAAGTTCCTGCAAACTAGTCAGCGTGTGTTACACTGACGTGTGTTTTCTTTCTGTTTCTGCTGACCTCCAGTTTGTCGGCGGCTCAGCGAATGAACGAGGAACACGCTCTGATCGCGGCATATGTGAATCGCCTCCAGAGCAGCCCACGGTGAGGGAGGTGCAGGGGCGTAGCAGTGGGTGGTTATGTAAGGGACTCGGGGAGGGCGTGGAGGGCAGCGCAGCACAGTCGGGCTTCAGCTGAGTCAGAGTCCAGATTTAATCTTATTGTTATGAAGAGAGCGAGCAGGCGTGTGAGTGAGCGAGGACGAGCAAGAGCGTGGATAAAACTTGGATAAAGACTTTTCTGACTGCAGATGATCCGGTATGAACTGGATCATGGAGCGTGTACGTGACCATGATCACACATGAGTGAATCACATTTTTTCACGTAAAGTTTCAGCATCATCTAGAGTGAATTTTTATTACGCTCATTTTTTCAACATATAAAAAAAATCCAATTCAAACTATGATCGCCGAAGCTTTACTTAGTTGATGTTGATGAAGTGGCTGAGCTGCCGTAACGACGGGTCAGATGACTGAGTCTGAGGGGAAAAATCAATAACATGACACTTTTATGTTACTCAAACACTCAGTGTTGGTTTTTTTGCTCTTGATTTGCTCATCTGTGTATTTCGTTGCTCATTTTCCTGCTCCTGTGTTTCAGTAGCGTGGACAGTCCCAGCAGACAAGACGAGGAGCACAAACTAATCGCTCGCTACACGACGCGACTGGCCGAGGCCGACGGCGCAGGAGTGAGTCAACAGCACCTTATTTTCTGTTACGCACAGTGGAATGACAATAGAATTAGTACCGTTTTCTTTCCTAAATTATACATGACCCATCAACATAACTAAAAAGAGCGGTCAGTAACTTAGGTGTGTGTCTGTGTGTGTGTGTGTGTGTGTGTGTGTGTGTGTGTGAGAGTTTCAGGTGATACCTCAGCGCAGCATCAACTTTGATGTGAACAAACAGAAGAGGGAGCTTATTGCTCAGCTGGAGTGCAAAAACAGGTTAGAGATCATCTGTTTCTTTGTGACTGTATAAAGATGTGCATGAAACATCAGACAGTAAAATGAAATCAGACGGAAGAAGAAGAATTAAAACATCAGCACAAAAAAGATTATTTAGTGAAAACTGGACACGTCTTAGTTCTTTGAAGGTGTTTCGCTTCCTGTCAAAAATTCAGGAAGCTAACGAGAAAAGGCAAAACACCTTTCAGGATGTGTCTAGTGTCCCAAACTCCCGCGATAACAGGGATAAAGGGATGAAGCCCTGTGTGTGGCTCTTAGGTTAAAGGTAACAAAGCAAAAGGTGCCAACACCTGTGAGCTGACTCGCAGGGAGAAAACTGTCATTCAGCAGCAGTGTTAACACATTGTGTTTTTACAAGATGGCCACAAAGAACCTAAAGGCTTTCCCCCAGAGGCCTATACCGACGCCACGAACACCATCCATGCTGATCTACAGGTCGTTCGAGACCACGTGGATGATCCATGAGGATGCTGGAGGACAGTTCTGTGGACGGATGAGTCGTAATCATGGAGAAATAGACTGTTCTAAAGCGCGCTGTGACATTTTAAGAGCCACTACCTCGTATATTCCTCCATAAACTAATGCTGAAAGCAGGAAGAACTCTTTTTTTTTTTGTTCACCAGTATGCTTTTTATTTCCCAGAGAGATCTTGGCAGAGATCCGACGTCTCCGCACAGAGCATGACGCAGCGTGCCAGCCCAGCCCGGAGAAGGGCAGCACCAACCCGACTCTGCTGGCTGAGCTTCGGCAACTCAGGTGAGCACCGACACCGCCGGGGTGCGGGGTGGAGTCGGGGGACTAAAAGTTACTCAAATCTGATGTAAATGTGAGTCATAACCTCAGAAATATATCAAAATACCATCTTCAAGTTTGTCACCCCCTCCGCCGAGTCGTTGCCATTGTTTACCACAGTGTCATGTTTGGCGGGAAATCGTGTTGCTTCGCAGCTCAGAGCTCAGAGGGAGCTGGCACTTTATGGCAGATGGAGGCGACAGATGGTGGATATTGTGGAAAAACAAATGTAAAAAGAAATCCTGGTCAACATGTTTATGGTTTTCTGTAAGAACAAAAGCTCAGAGGAGCGGGAGAAGTTGGCCGCGATGACGTTCGTGCGGTCTTTCGTGTAGAAAAATAATAATTCTGCTGACACAGACGGTAGCTTCCAGTTTATCCATCGTAATCTCATTTGCTCAAATCATTTTAAGGTGTAAATGTCACACATTCTCCTTGTGGGGCTTTACGATCTGTGGAAGATACAGATTTTACTGGAAACTTTTCAGTCACACTTCAAACACAAATATAATATCCAGTGTAATGTACCGAAAGTAAAACCCAGCTGCCTCAAATCCCTTGTTGGCTGTTTGACGAGCTGACATGTCAACAGCTAATGTTGCTAATGATCAGGAAAGATTTCTTTTCTTTATCCTGTTATCAATGTCTCTTTGCAGCGTAACATGACTTTGCAGAAGGAAGTCCCCTGACAGACAGAATGCAGATTTTAGAGTAATGTCGGTGCTCGCTCAACATAGAAATAAACACTTTGCAGGCTGAACCTCACTGGCAGCTTTTACTTGATCACTTCGTCACTTCGATCACTTACGAAGCGAAAATGTCCAGTGTTGTAAACACTATTCAACGAAACCCTGCTTTAAATTCAACACACAGTGACTTTGTGTCAACCCCAAATATGTTTTAGTAGATTATATGTTTGTTACATTTAAAATATACTGAGATATCTAGTTTTTCTTTTTAGCCTGAGAATCTTGCATTTGTCTGAATTTGTGTGTTTAAATTGTTGAGGACTTCACGAGCTGCCAAACACAACTACTTTTCTTCCACTCCTGAAGATGAATGAGTTCAGCTTTTGCACTGGACTTTTTATTTACTTGACATGATTACTCGCACATTACTTTGGATTATGGATCATTTTATGACTGACGTTTGGTAAAGTGTGTGTGAACTCGTGTGGCCTCAGCACAGCAAAATCCTCAAATTAGCAAAAAGCTGAAAATGATTTTTTTATTAGCTGAGATTCACACTAAAAGTCTTTTTAAGAAAAAATCCAACTAATAACAATAAAATAAAACTTTAAAACGTGAATTCAACTGTTAAAGATTTATTGTACTTTTGGATCACAATGAATCAACCGTGGATTTATTTTCTGACTCAGACTCTCTTTGTTTTCTCATTTAAATCCCACCATGTGAACCAACGCCAGGCGGGATTTAGAGGAGTTCTGCTCATGCTTTAATGTCACATCCAGACCGCATGCTGTGTACAGCACTGTTTCTCTGGTTTGATGTGAGTCAGCACGTCTGATATCAAATGTAGACTCTTAAAACCTTCTCCTGTTCCTGCTGTCAGCTCACTGTAAATAGGAAATGTATCATTCGGATTCAGGTTGGAACAACTTTCTGCTCCGTACTGGTGAAAGCGTCGTAGCAGTGTACGCGTAAGATCTCAAGGTCTGGTCTCATGGCTTTTCAAGAAAATCTCAGTCTGGTCCCTGGTCTAATTACTTTATGGTTCCATTTCTCCTGAGCGTCTTTCGAGGATGATCCATATCCCATCAGTCTCTCATTTCACTAACCAGACAACTTGACGATTGTTGGCATGAGCGCGGAGTTTTCAACGCGTCCCCAGCTTTGATTAATTTGCTCCTCAACCACATCAGACACGGTGCCAACCAATACACACAGCCAGGACTGGTGATGGATATCGACGCGCGCATTATGTTTCTGAGGCTCAATTATTGTGTGTTAGCTCTGAAGACCTGTGATGCGAAGCATAATCTAGCTACATGTTACTTTAGCCGTGCTTCGTCTGTGGCCTTGTCTCGGGTTGTTTTCCTCCTCCCCGCTGACGTTCTGTGGGGTGACATTAATGGAGGGCGCGTGTGTGTGTGTGTGTGTCTGCAGACAGAGAAAAGATGAGCTAGAACAGAGGATGTCGTCTCTGCAGGAGAGCAGGAGGGAACTGATGGTGCAGCTGGAGGGGCTGATGAAGCTGCTCAAGGTGACACACACACACACAGATTATTGTTTTCAGCGTGGTGCATTGTCACACTAGAGGACCAAGTTTCCCTTTGCTCTACACCTCCTTTGTTCTGTTCTGGCTGTAACGAGCCTCACCTTTCTCTCGCTGCCATTTCCCCTTCAGTAACTTCACTCTTTTCTAGCTCTGACTGTGTCTGACCTCTCCTTTTCCATCCTTTGTGCTTCCTGATTTGTTTCCAACTGTGTGACCCTGTAGGATGAGGAACAGCGGCAGGCGGTAAGTTTATCTCTGATTACGCTGGACTCACACTGGTGTAAATGTGCCGATCAGTGTCAGTTGTCCGTTATATTTGTCATAAATGACAATTATTTGTTGAATAAATCTACAAACACTCTCGTAAATGCGCCCCACAGGCGCAGGCCGCTGGTTCTTCTCAGGCATCTCCGTCTCGGCCGAGCCCAACCTCCCGCTCCGTTGGTGCCGCATCTCCCCAGACTCACATGTCCCCTCCCCAAGACTCCCTCGCCGGGGTCGGTGGTGATGTACAAGAGGCTTTCGCTCAAGGTAACATTGGGATTTTGAGTAACGTGTACCCTCATATTTTAGAATTTCAAGTTATACATGTATGTACAAACCAGTGCATTATGTGATTGTACATTAAAAAAAATTGGTAAGTTGCAGTCCATTAACACTGTCCAGTGGAGGGTTAACAAGTTTAAAATGATCTCGCCTCTTTAGGCCCGAGAAGGAACCTGAGGAACGACCTCCTGGTAGCAGCCGACTCCATCACCAACACCGTGTCCTCGCTGGTCAAAGAGCTGCACTCTGGTACAAACAAACACAGGGAGCATGAAATGTTGGTCAGATAATTGTCAGCTCTATATGCTGATGTTTTGCTCTCATTTCCAACTAGATGATGGTCGAGAGGAAGAGGAGAGATTGCTGAACGGGAAGGACAGAGGTACATTAGTCTCTGGGGACTGTTTCATTACCTTTTCTCACTGAATAATATTATTTCTTTCCTAACTCCATTTGCTGCCTGCAGTAGAAATCCTGTTAGACTGTTTTTACTAATATGAGTTAGTTTAGGTGTTGCTTCCTGAATGGGTGAAAGAATAACTAACAAATAAAGAAAAAAACACACATAAATAAACTTATTTCTTGCCCCAGCTACACATAAATAGGTTAAACCATGCACAGATCAGTCAAGTCTCTCGGCTGTGCAGGACACGGTTAAACTTCTGTTAGATTTCTATAGAAACAATCCAATTATTCATATAAAGCATTATCAATAATCAATGTATGTGAGACGGACACAGGCCTGTAGCGTGGCTCCTCTAGCAGTCACCAGCAGCAGACCCCCCCCCCCCCTCTGCAGCTCAGGGGAACAAAGAGCACTGTAACTTGGAAAGATGCAGGCTTGATGTGGCTTAGGGGGATCTGTAAAGTTTCAAATGAGTCTCGGGTGGACTTTAAAGTGCGTTTCTTGCAGTGTAGCTGCATGTAAAGTGAAAGCATTCACTCCTGCTGTGGAGCGAGTATTTGAGAATATTAACCTCTGTGTTATATCACAACCAGCTTCAAAAGTCCGGGACTATTTATTGTAAATGTTAAACCTTCCCCTGTCTATGCAACCACGTGCACGCTCCACTTATTCTGCAGGTGCCGTCGTCGTTACAGTAGCAGGCTTCATTAACGTGTCGTCTCATTAGCTGTGCTTTATGGAGCCCATCCTCTTTACGAGAGGATCGCCTGCAGAGGCAAAGTGGTGAAACTGATTCCTGGGCTACTCCCGTGGGCACAGACTAAAGACTCATTAGAATACTAACCTGCAGTACTAACCCGCCAAACCCTGGACAGACAGGATGCCAGGGTCCAGATGCCAAGTTCACCACAGTTAAGTCTTATAATAGTTTTTTTCTCTGTAGTAGGTCAATTTGTGTAGCACCTGCCAAGTATAGTCTCGTTTTATGTTTTATGCTAGGAGCTGGTCTGGTTCTTGTTATGGTCTCTGGCAGAGACCTGTAGGTCTTGTTTTTTACCTTCAGACTGTTTCGTGCTAAGTGATCTGTCTTTCTTTTAGCAGGTTAAAACGATCAGGACAAACATCAAAGTACATCAACAGTAAGTTTACTCATGTAACCTTTCTTTCACTACTCGGTTTCTTTACAAAAATGACTAAAGTTAGTTAATTTCACTGAGTTCAAACCACTTTTTAGACACGTACAACCAAGGTATGGTGCAAGCTGCTATTTAAAAGCCTGGATTCATGTTGCAACAGCATTAAAAAAATGACAGCAATGACCACAAGGGCATGCACAGAGATCCCAAAGAGATGAGAAGTTCTAAGTAGAAACAGCGGGAGACACAAAAAGGATTTAAAAAGAGCACTAAGGAGACTCGAAATGACTACAAAGACACTTAAAAAACAACTAGCAGCCAGTTAGCTTAGCTTAAAACAAGGAAAGAAGGGAAAACCAGCTAAGAAGCGCCTGTGAAACTGTCGTGTAACCTGTTTTCTAAAGGTCAGTTGATCATTTCTTGGCTTCGCACTGCAGACTTATCTAGTGCGTATGCTAAACTATTCATTGAGCCCTACTGTATATGATCTGATCTGTCGCTCTCCCTTCAGGCAGCACGATGTCTCATCGTGGCCAAAGAAAAACTGACCCTGCTGGGAAGAAAATGAATCTGCTTTATACATCCAGTGGGGATTAGAGCTCTACTGCCAAGCTGCCAATCATGATGCTGGACACCAAATGACCCCGTGGGGTCCCTACTGATGTATAGCTGTGATTGTGTGTGTGTGTGTCTTGTCACTGTGGTTTTACTTTTGTTTTGATTTCATCATGCATAGCTATATCTGAAACCTACTGATTGGTACTGTAGCGCGTGTGTGTGTTTGCGTGCGCGCTCTGCGTTTTTAAGGTGCAGGAGGTGTGTGTAAGTGAGAGGGACACGGCGAAGAGGCAGAGAGATGTTTTCGGGAGGTTTGGGGGACGGGTTCGGGATCAGGCTGGAGATGTGACCACATTTGAGAGAGCAGGTGAAGAAAAACTAAAGAACGTCAAAAAGACATGAAGTAAGTTGTAAAGTTTTATGTGTTGGCACTGTGTGCTTTGTATTTATTGCTTTAACTTTTGCCATGTATTCACTCAGTGTAAGTGTTTCTTTGTACGTGTGTGGTCGGGCCCTGCTGAGACGATAACCTTTAATGGGACATTTCCTGCTGCACCCACCACCGTGTGGCTGAGTCGATGCAGAGAGCAGAGCTGAGGTCTGTGTCCTCGTCCAGGTGACTAAAACCTGGCATTGTGTGTACTGGTATGATAGCAGCTCAGGTTGTTCAGGACTCGAAATGGGACTAAGGTTAAAAAAAGAAATGCTCTCTGTGCGTATGTGTGTTTGCTTCAAAATAAGCATAACAAGAAATTATGTAAAAGACACAAAACCAAAGAAAGTGCAGTGAGGGAGTGGGTGAGCCTTCAGGTTTAATGATAACACAGTTCCTTAAGAGCGCAGGAAGGAGAGAAACTACAGCACAGAAAACGGACAAGAAAAGAAATTTACATTACCTTAATTTACATTTACTCTACGTGTATTTATTTAAAGCAGCATATAGTGAGCTACATTTTGTCCTGGAGAATTAACGTTGTAATGCTCACCTTCAGTTGAAGCTGTAACCTGTGAGGTTCACAACAATAAAGCCAAGTAGACATGACTGCCTCCATCTTAATAAGATATGACAGAGCTGCTACACTCCTCAATGACGCTGGATAATCTTTGTGTGGACTGATTCTTCAGGGAAGACTTGGTGTCTCCGGGATAATATGAGATAACTGTCAGTAAATGTAAATATTTTCTCACAATGGGCAGAGGCTATAGAGATGACATAAGTTCCATAAGCAATGAAACGCAAACATTTACGATCTCGGAGTGAATAAATGGTTATTCCCACTATTAGAATCAGCTTTATTTACGCATTTTCTGTGTTTCCGTGTCTTACGATGTCGGATTTCATTTGATTTAGTAATACAACTTCAAAACTGACAGATTTCACCAGCAGTGTTTCAGTATTCGAAGGTTGTCTTAGTGCCACTCACCTGACATCATCTATGCAAAAAACAAACGCACAATTTGGGAGTTTATTGTAATATTCAGGGTATTGAGGAAGTTCTGTTGAAGTGCCATGTAAATTATCTGGATCCGTTTTCAGTTGGACAGTTGTAAATGTTACTTCCTCCACTCGCCCTCCGCTCTGTTCTGCTGCCCGTCTGCAGCTGGGGTTGTCACGTTTTCAGTGCGCAGTATGAATGACTGACTGACTAAATGAATGAGCTCATGTTTCACGAGTGTATGTGTGAAAGATGGAGTGACGGGGCAGACGTGTCCTGACACGAATCTGTAAACGCATCCAGCTCTGAACCTGCTGGAGTTGACGGTGTGAGTGATAAGTGTGGATTATCTGCAATAAATAATATTTAACTCTGCTGTCTGCCTGCTGTCTCTGTCGGTGAAGACCTCCTGGACACAAAAGCCACACAGCAACACAGGATATGGATATGTATTTACAATTCAAAACTCTTCCTTTTTATTAGCTCAACATTTCCTCTGGTCCGTTTGTTTTCTCCAACGACTCTGTTTGGTTAAACAAAAAGATCTAATGTGATAAATCTGTGCATGCCACACTGTTATAATCCTGTAAAGTTTGTAAATTCCTCAACTTCCCTCCTCTGCAGTCCAGCTTTTCTGACTCCCACGATATTACCGTGCACAACGGGGAAACAAACTGTGGAAGTAAAGAGGATGATTTGCAAACAATTTTTGCTGTAAGTCTACACAGCAATGACCCCGGACATTTAAGTACAATTTCTTTTTTCCAATCAAATCCTTTATTGACATTTTCTGCATTAGCCATTTAACATATAGTTACACTCTGTAATTACCATTAGCAGAGTAGATTAGTTTAGATTAGTTTGGTTGCACTGGAACTGGACACATCGGTTGCTCTTCTGCTGTAGTGACAGATGTTGCTGTACGGTGGTAGTGTTATTACCATGGTAACCACAGTAACTGCTAAACCAAATTTTTACTTAAACCACATAAACGGGTTTTGGATAAAACTTCAGTATATGAACATTTACAAAGTGTTTTACAACACGGCATAGTAGGAAGCAGATATGGGCATTTCAGAATATTAAAGCTACAATGAGATGTTTTGTCTTTTGTTCTAAAACAAGACTCCAATCAGTAGCATGATTAAAGGTAGTACAATAAGGTTCGCAGTACATCATACAACATTATTTTCATACAGTGGTATTACAATTATTCCCTTTACACCTTTCGTTCAGTGCTTTTTGTGAAAACCCAGTTTCTATTAATAAACACTCCCAGCATGAGCAGACGCCAATTTCTCTCCACGGTAAGACTTTTTACCTTTTTCCCAGATTTAGTGTCCTCATTACTATGGATGAGCTCTTCTCACTTTTCCCATCAGCGTCCTTTAGAGGTCGTGACTCGGTGTGTGCATTGTTATATGTTTGTGGAAGTTCGGGGTTAAACCATAGACTAAATAAAGCCCATTGAGGTAGTCGGTTGCTCCTGACCTCATCGACTGCCATAAATAACCCCTCACCCACCGCCTCCTATATTCACACACCCAGGGCAGTTATGACCCTGTGCAGTAAAGATTAGTAAACCCTTTTCTACCCCAGAGGTGAAACTGAGTTTAAACTTCTCTCATGGAGAAAACAGGTAAAAATCAAGCAGTCATAGTAAAACTCTGTTTGATCAGTTAACTCGGTGGTCAGTGGAAATTGTCTTCCGATATTTTTTATCAATGACAATTTCAACTTTTGTTTATTAAAATTTCAATTTACAAAATGTTTATATTTGTTTGTTATGTTGTTTTATATAATTGTAAATTTTATGTTTTTGGTCAAAGAATTTGAGCAAAAAATCTAATAAATTGCTAATTTTAATTTTATTATCAGTTTTAATGTACGGCAGCACAGTGTTGTTGGCTGTTTATTTCTGGCATATATAAACATTTATGTCATCAAATAACAAGTAGTTGTAAAATGTATGTTTTTATAATTATATGGTACCATATAAGGCTGCAATTTTCACTATTTAGTTCTCTCAGGGGCGTTGTACTGTACAATAATCAGTTCTACCTGTGTTAAACTCTAACACGTCTTCTGGATACTGTGATGTCCATTGTAAACCAGTAGTTATTTAGTAAATTGCTGTATGATTACCCTCCTTGTCCTCAGTCTACCTAACTACTCACACTATATTTACTCTTTCCCAGTGTATCTGGAATACCGTGCTCACAGGAGTTACAACCGCAGGTTTCAACTTGTTTGCTTCTGCTGCACATGTTGAAAAACCCGGTGAGAAAGCAGCTAGTCTAGAAAAAAACAAGAGCATGGTCAAACATGTTCGTTTTGCTCGTGCATTGTGTGTTGAGACATGTAACCTAGACAAAACACGACTAAAACATGTGACAGGCGCACTGCAGCCTTTCCTAACATGGGATTAAAGAGAAAACTGAAATGAAAAGAAAAGTATCTAACCTTTTCAAATCACAGGCTAGAAAATTATACATTTACAGGTAAGAACTAAACGTTCTGCTTCCATTCTCCAATCGGTATTTAAAGATAAAGGGTGAAAATGTTGGGAACAGTGCTCCGTGGTAGCAAGTTAAAGGTTTGGTCCTTGTCCATCTGAATATTATTAATAGTAAAATAGATCTAGTAAATATTTTAGTAGTTTTAAAGGTTTATTTTTTGTCTGGACTTCGATCTGAAAACCGAAATATATTTGACAGTTTGCCTGCCGGTTGTTAACACGCTGACATCAAACGTAATTTTTCTCTTTCCAGTTATTATGAGTATGAACAGTAATTAACCAGGGTCAGAAATAAGTGGCCAGGCCTCTGCTGTTCCTCCCACTGTGTCTCATGCAGAAGAGTTACGCTGATTACAGGGCCCAATGTTTACAGCATGTTGACTGTGTGGTAGTTTGATTACAGCCAGAATAAATATATATAACCCAGTAGATACTGAAGTTTCAAGCCTGGATATTTGATACTTTAAAAATCCAGTAATGAATAATATTAATTAGGCAATGATATATTTCAGAAATACGAGATAAAGAGAAGCCTGATTAAGGGAGGCATCATTTGGTTCCTCCAACAGCATGAGGAGGTACTGACCAGTACTAATATAAGTGAAAGCTAAAGGTAGAAATTGTACGTCAAAGCACCAGGCACAGTGTTTGTCATCACTTTGTCTGTAAAGAATGTGTTATAGATATTTGTTTTGTATCTCTTTGCACCTCCTCTGTCTCTTTGTGGTGACTTTCTGTATCTTTGTGGTCGTGTCATTTTATGGTTGTTTTATGTCTTGTTGTGGTCATTTTTTTTACGTAATTATGTGGTCTCTTTAGGGTTACTCTTGTGTCTCTCACTCTGTCCCTTTATGGTTTTTTGTCTCCTATTGGTTAGGTTTTAACTCTTGAAGGTCATTTTTGTGTCTTTATAGTCATTTTGTAACTCTCTGTTGCTGCCTTTCTTCCTGACATTTTTTCCTCCCTTTGTAGTTGTGTGTCTCTTTATGGACATTATGTGCCTCTTTATGGATTTTGTGTGTCCCTTTATGGTAGTTTTACATCTCTTTATGGTTGTTTTGCATCTTTTTAGAGTCAATTTGTGTCTCTTGATGGTCATTTTGTGTGTCTCGTTTAGGTTGTTTTGGTAGCTTTACTTTATGGTTATTTTTTCTTTGTCACTTTTTTCTCTGTGTAGTTTTGTGTCTTTATGGTCACTTTTTATGTTTCATTGTTTCTATTCTTTGTGTCCTTATTTGGCTTATCCTCTAGGCAAGCGTGTTTTAGTCTGGTATATGTCAAGGGTATTGATATGAGATATTTTGTACATAGATTTGTTGTTTTAGTATTTATCGTATCATAAGATCAGAACTGGTTGAATAGAAAAATATATATATATATATATATATTATGTTTTTTTTGCAAAGTCCTATACCTTGCTATTTAAAGTGCCCTGAAATGACTTTCGTTATGAATTGGCGCTATATAATTAAAGATTAATTGAATTGAATATTCTTTATATTCAATGGTG
>JAUMHF010000016.1:13499463-13512590 GCA_032359275.1 Microctenopoma steveboyesi | reverse complement strand
ATATACTCCATCTTTCTTTAGGTTACTTATATTTGTTTACAGGACAGACTTTTCCTGTCCAATATGGCGGCGACGCATTGGCCCGCTACGGCTGCAGACTTTAGGACCTCGCGGAATCGTTTTCTCCGGTGCGACAGCCTCTGCGGCTCGTGAGAGAGCGAGCAGGCCGGTCGGTGCGAGAGAGAGAGAGTGAGAGAGGCAGGCGGGGGAGCGCGAGCCAGCAGCGTAGAGACGAGACCCGGTAGAGCGCGAGGAGGGAGAGAGGGGGTGAGAGAGAGCGAGAGACCAAGAGTGAACGACAGGAGAGAGAGCGACGACCGTCAGGGTCCGGGTGCCTGAGGGACGGACGATACGGTAAATATAGACATTGCATTTTCGCTCGCGGAAGCACACCGGCAACCGTTACCGCCGTTAAGTTAGGATAGAGTCATCCCCTAAAGTCATCGCTCGCGCGCTCCGGAGGCAGACCGTTGGTTCCGTTCTAGCGGATGATGTGCGCGTGAAGAAGACGGAGCAGTCCGTTCACGGGGCGACTGAACTTGGGGGAGTTCTTCAGAACGGCGCGAGGAAAATCGCAGCGCTGCCGTCGTTAAAAGAATGCGCGTTATACGTCGCACGGCGGAGTGACACCCCCTGCCCAGGCTGCCCCCCGGCACCAGCAGGTAACGTTCAGCCAGAGCGCTCCGTCCTCTTCACCCACCAGATGCAGACGCACACAGCAGCTCTCGGAACTGTCGGCACCGCGCGCGCGCGCGCCTGTCGGGGTTAACGGGTGCATTCGGTACGAAACGCGCCCCCGTCTGTGTTTTTTACCTGACCTAGTAAAGCTTATCGTCTCTACACAGTCAGGCACGTGTCTCTCACCGGCCGCCCGCTCCAAACACACCCCGCCGGGATTATATACCGTTTGCGAGAGGCCATCCGGTAAAGGCCGCGTGAGGTCGCTCCCAATATTAATTGTCATAAAGCTGGGCTCCGGTAAGCTAGGAGCAGTGACGACGGGACTTCCGACGCGCGCTTTAAAAATAAAAGCCTCATCGTCTAGCGTCGTAAACGGAGGTAAACTTTTTATTTCTTTTTTTTATTATTCAAATTAGTTTACCTACATAATCCAAGTCATATCTCTTAACATGAATTCGTGTTTAATTAAACATTTAACTCAATTTTTAGCTATTTAGATCCAACTGTTACTTCAGTTATTGTTAAATTAGCAAATAATATATTTATTCAGCCCTTTGGTTGTGTTTAAAACTAGCTATCACAGTTCCTCAAAGCAAATATGGATTACCACAGTGAAAGCTGGCAGCTGCCCAAACACCTTACAATCTTTTGGGGCCATTCAATTCCCAGGCTTACTTCATAACACTTGGAGCCTATGTAATTATATTATTTGCAAATAAACAGCAGGGACTCTGTTTAAAACGTATATTGTTATAATTTGCTTATTATTGAGGAAATTATTATTATTAATTTATTCATGTTTAATTTAATTGTTTTAATGTATGTTGTTGTATTAACACAAAAAACTTGGGCAAGGCAGCATTATTCAATAACTAAATACTACATAAGCTGCAGCAAATTATTATTTTCATCATTACTATAACTAGCAGGTATAATCAGGAAATTAAAAAAATATTTATTAGTGTAAAAATCTCGCCATCATACTAATACAAAAATAGAAATATAGCCATTCTCTGTATTGTATATAGTCATCAATAACATATGGTAGGTATTTTATGGCTTTTAGATTCAGTATATTTTAATTTGGCTGAACAAGTAAATAAATAAATATGTTATCCTGGCAGTTTGGAGAAGAATTTTCATAAAATATGTCTGAATAAATAAACTAGACACTGGAAATTAATTTAGTAATAACATTTTAGAAACTGTTTATGTTTCAAACTATACAAAGGCAGGAGAAAAGGAGTGTTGTTGGGGGATTTATCTCAAATATGATTATAAACTTGGATATAAATAAATATTTACAGATTGAGTGATTAAAGTTTAATTTTTCTGTTGAAAAATAACATTTAGTTGCCTGTTAGAGGTTAATTGATATATTATGCTTTTATTGTGAAGCCATATGGCCGTCTTCATCGTTTTTGTCACTGTTTTATGGTAACTACCTTGACACACCTTTGAAGCGTTTTCCTCTGGCAACCATTTCTCCTCCAACCAGTACAGGCTTCTTTTTAGGCCTTTGACTGTGGTCTAATTTAAACCACTGCTGGCATAATGATTGGAACAATTCAAATCAGTGTATATAGACTTGCTATATAGGAGTGTGAGGTGTGTGTGTGTGTGTGTGTGTGTGTGTGACCTAAATACGCAGGAACTTGGAGGAGCTTGTTGGCCTGGAGCCTGGAGCTTGAACAGCAAGCCCCAGGGGTTGTGGGGTGGATACTGTACACCCAATTCTGCAAAGTTTCCACCCCTGTCTTTCCGCTGGTAACCCTGGCCAGCTACTTATTGTCTTTACTGTGGTGATGTAAGTCCACAGCGTGAGTGGTGACATACAGCACGTTGTCTTGAGCAAGAGAGAATTAGTTGTAGATGTGTTTGGTTTTATGCACCAGTGAAGAACTGTTTCAACTGAAATCCTCAGGATCTTAAAGTAGGTGCATGTTGATGGTAATATGCTTAGATAGTGCATATTTCTATAAACTTTATTTCATGTTCAAAAGTTTTGTGCACTGTAGTTTATAGTGGGGGAGAAGGGGTGTCAGTAGGGACCCATAGGTCAATTTTGTCTCTGAGTAGCTTAATGGTTCAGTTGCACTGCTCTCATATAACAAATAAAGAGTTACAAAAGCCAAGTATTATCCTCAGCTAATAATAATAATTTATATTTTACTTTATGCTGCTGCTCCCAAGTGGGCAATTAAATCAGGTACTGCAGGTTTAATGCACAGAATCAGTATGAGTAATCATCAGGAATTGTATTCTACCAAAAAATATTCTGCTATTTCATGTTTCCAACAGATTTGTGCTTGAAAACTGAGTCCTATAGTTGCAGATTCATTTTCTTTGGAACACATAATATTCAGCAGGTGCCATCCACTGCATAAAAAGTCTAACTAACTAACTAACTGGATTTAATGGAGCTGCACCGTTAGACTCCACCAACATAAGTCTTCCCAATGTGGTTAGTCTCAAAGACGTAAGTTGTGAACAGATATGAGCTGGGGCACATTCGGTTGAAGTTTGTTTGTTGGTAAACAGCCTTTAACGTTATGAACTGCTGAACCTGCTGATGGGCACAGTGGGGACCCAGAGGGCCATAACTATAGTGGTAATAACCATGGATGGATTATCAGACACGGGCCAATAAAGGGTTGATCGCTTCTGCTGCATAGTACCTACACTGAAAGAGACGTACAACCTCCACATGAGGCCGTCTCGTTGTCACATTGTCCTATTTGATGATGATTGTTTGCCTCTATGTCTCTATCTGACCTGTAATGTGTTATACTGTGGTATGCTTTCATAGCAAGTAAAGTTTAGTGTAAAAACGTAAAAATAGTTTCTCGTTATAATGAGAAACTGAGTGAATTTAATTTGGCAGCAGTGAGCTGCCGTACTAAAAGAGAACCAAGAAGAATCTAAGGACTTAGAAGTTCTCTATTACTCATTCTGTACTGAAAACCTTGACAGTTGTCCTTGTTCTTTCCGTACTAACTCCCACAATGACGTGTGTGCCAGTGTCGACTTGGAATGATCTATTCCTCACGTGACAGTTAATTAGACATTAGCTGTTTTTTCTCTGGGCACATCAATGACAGTGTGACAGCCATGGTGAAAAGCTGCCCTGATTCCAGCAGATTCCTTTGAGGAAACCTCCAGGTGCATACGTATGTGTGTGTGTGTGTGTGTGTGTTAATTACTGTTCATAAAGACACACACACACACCTGTTGGACAGTCTTCACTTCAGGGCTGTGTGTGTAGAAGTGAACAACAAGTGGGTAGATTAGAAGCGAGATGTCAGCCATACACTGAGAGTGATTTCTTACTCAAACCTGACAAATCTCCTTCTACTATATATCCACTCATGTCACGCTGTGTGTGTGTGTTTTCCCTTTTTTTTCTCAGGAGAGGGGGAGGACAGAGCGAGCGAGTGATCGTCCAACCAACTGAACGGCAGACAGATTGAATGAAGCTGCACCTGCTGCTTCTGAGGGCCTTTCCCATGTTTTGATTTGCTCCATTTTTTTTTTAATTTCTAAAGTTGGTTTCACTGAGCCGTTCCCTGCCATGCCGTCCAACAGTCCTGCTGCCACTGAAGCGCCACACACGCCAGAGGACGAGCCATCTAATGACGCGGTGAGAATAAGAGTACTACTTCAACACCGCTACTTATTTAATACAAAATATGTCAGCTGGTTTTTCTGCCAGTTTATGCCAGATGGTTATAATAGCACCGCACCAGATGCACTGTTACTGTGTACATATTGCCCGTAGAAATAGAAACATTAAAAACATGGCAAACAGAATTTAAAAAGAAGGAACCTAGAAAAATGGCAAATAATGCAGAGTTTAAATGAATAAAAAAAATCCTTTTGCCCATTTCTTATAACCATAATTTCTGCTTCACCTCTTCATACTGCTGCTCTTTCAGCTACTACTGATAAGCTTAAATACTACTACACTATAATCATTGCAGCCATAGATATTATTATAACCACTGCCACTATTAGCTAACATTACCACTACCACTTTGGCTTCTGAGCATGCGGTTGAGTCACGTTTTTTTGGCAAACACAAACAAAAAACCTGGCAACGTATGTGTGTGTCTGTAATAATTAAAGTTAGTTATTTATTTACATTCACCACAGTCCTTTCTGCATTCCATACACACTCACACAACCACATGCAGGTGAGAGTAGTGCAGGGTTTTCACGCACACAAATGAGCGTGCACACATTACAACACAGCCAGACATACACAAGGTGAAAAATGGTTCCTTTCATTTGCCCCCCCCAACCCCGGCGCAGAGGGCAGTCCCTCGTAAATCTGCGAGAGGTTTGAAGTTCATTCTATAGAGCTGCTATATAAAGAGTCATCTTACTCACACTACGTACACATTCGCAGCCTGGCAGCGAGCCAACGAGTACAAAGTTTCCCATCGCACAGTTTGTTGTACTTTCTGACTTCCTGAGACTTAATTCTCTGGAGCAAAAAAAAGAAAGAAAAGCACAGAGAGAAATCAGCGTGAGTCACAGGCTTTTGGAAGACATGTCAAGTTACTGTAGGAGAGGAAAGGGGTGTGGGAGGTTTGACTGATTCCTTTAACATCCAGCTACACTACACAAAGTTTCTGTGAGCTCAAGTAAGGGCAAAACAGACTAAACATTACCTTTGGTGTACTGTACTGTTTGACTTTTTATGTGTGCCAACACATGTGCTAAATAATGGTGCGTGGACCAGCTTTCATAAGTAGCATTTATCAACACCTACTAGCCAATTTAGACTAGATGAGACCCGTATAAAGCGTCCTAAAGGTGGGAAAAACAGACGAATTAGGACCTCGATGGAGACGCAAAACCAAAACTTTGGGGAGGCCCAAAAAAATGCCCAAACTTATATTTGTAAGCTAAATGTGTCATATCTAAACAGGTCTAGAGGAAAAAGTGATTCTACCTGTTCACAATGGCACAATGACATCATAGTTTCCTTCCCGTTGCATCATGCCAGCGTACTGGTTTTAAAGCAATGAACCGTGCACACGGGGCACGTGTGGAGGTTTAAACAGTTTCCGTTTGAATGTATTTAACGGTGTGACAAATGGAAAAAAAAGGGGTTGAAAGTGGCCGGCCCAGAATCAGAACCACAAGTCTCAGATGTATTTGTCAGTGTTGGTGGCAGCCATAACTGTGTGCGGGAGAAAAGTGGTTAGGAGATTAATCCTTAGCTATTGCCCAGTTGACCACCAAAGCTTTTATTGTTGGCACGCTAGCAGAGACATTCTCTAACATCATTGTTTTAGTTTCCACTTCCTACCTTCATTGTCGGGACACGGGTTCTTTATCAAAACATCTGGCTGCTAATTGATCAACTTAATTGATAAAGCATCAGCCCTACAGCTCGTGGTGTCAGTTTTCTCTCGCTGTTGAGTTTGTTCAGGTTGATATCGAGTCTCTTTCTTTAGGCCTCAGCCAGGATGTCCTGCAGGTGTTGTAAAGGGTAGTTTCAACAAACGACATGTGCTGTAATACAGATGTTTTTCTGTACAGAAGCTAAAATGTTACTAATTAAAGTCTAGTGTCGCTCCGTTGACAGTTTTATCAGCCAATGATTAGATGAGTAGTAGACTGGCTATGAAATGAAGGAACAAATCAGGAGAAGGCAAAGATGCCGGAAAGGAGCATGGGAATGAAACGCACAGAGAGAGATAGAGAGGAGGATGTGCGGATGGGGAAGGAAGAAAGAGGACAAGCTGTCTGCTGCGGTTGGGATCCTCCTCTTCCCGCCTGGTTTGCAGTCTGGTTGCTTAGCAACTGCAGTGGCCTAAAATAACCTGCTAGGAGACAGAAATAGACCACAGATATATGGACAGATTGGGTAGTGTGCGCGTTTGTGTGTGTTGACACATTATTGAAAGGCTTTGGTTGAGTGGTTTTCTAGCTCTGCTGGTTTATATTTGACTCTTTTTTTTTTTTTTTTTTTTTTACTTGACACCCTTTTAGAACATGACTGAATATACTCGTGTGTGTAAGTGTGTGTCGTGACACAGGCATATGGACAGCACGCCAGGCAGACAGGCACAGGGTTTTCAACCGTTCTAGCTGGTTGCTATGCTGATTGTCAGGGAAGTGACATCAGAATGTTTAGTCAGCATGGAGGCTCCGTCGGAGACAGTTGCTAAGCAGTTTCTGCACCTTAGCAACCACTCCACTGCAACAGAGGGAGGACGACATTAATGGAAACACGCTGGTTGCAGGAAGCGTCAGGTAGCACTGGTTATAGCAGAAAAGAGATTCAAGAAACAAGGCGGATATTATTGAACCAACTCAGAGCACAATGAGAGCAGAAACCTCTGTTACAGGTGGCCTCAACAAAGGAATATAGGACAATATGCTACACAACAATATGAGAAATAAAGCACAAACTATACACTGATCAGCCACAACATTAAAATCACTGACAGGTGAAGTGATTATGTTGTTATAATGGCATCTGTCAATTGACGAGATGCTGATGTGATGAAAGCAGGAATAATGGGCAAGTGTAGGGATCGGAGAGATTTGACAAGGGCCGCTGTGACGGCTCCACGACTGGATCGGAGCGTCTCCAAAATGACAGGCCTCGTTGCAGGTGCGCAGTGGTCAGCGCCTACAGAAGGTGGTCGACAAATGGATCAGCAGCCTGTCTTCAATGGTGTCCTGGAATTGCAAGACCCATTGATGCATGAGGTGAGGGAAGGGTAGTCGGTCTGGTTTGACAGAAGAGCTACGGATAATGGATACTGCTGAAGGAATAATGCTGCCTGTCATCAGCAGGTGTCAGGACAAATAGTTTATCACAGGCAGCTAGCCCCTTGTCTACTGTCAGGAGTACCTAACGGGCATGTCTACATCAGAACTGCACCATGAAGCATATGTCCTGTTCTGGTGTTTCACATTTTCTTTTGCATCGTTATGACCGGCTGTTTGCATGTGCCTTGTTTTGCTGGGTAGGAGAAGGTACCAGCATAGAAGATGGGTATCTGATCAATGGACGTCCCACTGTATTGATTTATCATTATTGATAGTGATGATCGTTATCAACACGAACAACAGCTAACGCCAGCCTCTCTTATTCAGCAGCACTAGTGACATTTGCATTGTAAAACCTCTGCTTTTTGAGATCGTGCGCACATCGAACAGCAAATAAGGAAAGTGAACACACTGATCATGACAAAAGATCCTTTTCTATTCTTCAGTCATTTTTCCTACGTAGCCTACCATCAGTCACATATCACAAAGTGACAACACATTTCTGCTCAGTGGAATATGAAGTCTGAACTATAACACATGCGACTGCAGTAGGTGTGTGAACGTGAGCAACCTACTTTCATTTTCATAGCGCTGCTGTGAACGCATGCTTTGTTTTACATAATGACCCAAATATCGCAGAAAAGAGCAGAATCTCGGCCGTCAGAAACATGCAGATTTTTTACGATTGTTCCAATGGTTAAAGAGTTATGGTGATTTGAAAACGCTAAAGTGACAAACACGTAACGCTATTTAGTGCTCTCAGGTTTTTTAATTTATGAGCTCTTAAGATTCATTATTTTACATGTAGCATTGTATGTGTACAGGCCCGTTTCTTGCGCTATGCAGACTATGCAGGCGCATAGGGCCCCGCGACCACTAGGGGGCCCCCAAGCTACCGCCTACATTGTTAGAATTACATGTAATTCAAATATTTCTGAGATTATGTTTGCTTTTTTGCAAACTGTTGGAAAATGTTTAATTTATCGCAGAAACAGTTGCTCCAGATTCTTCCATGTATTTCATTTCAGGTTTGCATTGCAACAGATAATTGAAGGGTTTAAATTTGTTATTTCGATTCAAAACAGGGGCCCCAAAATTATCTTGCATAGGGCCCCCACAGGCCCAGAAACGGCCCCGTATGTGTAGCATACTGTGCTGTGAAATATCTGGTCATGTTTAATAGGACTCATGCCCCAAACTGAGATGAGCATACTTATTTAGAAAACGACAATAACAAGAAGAAAAGAAACAAACAAACAAAAAACACCCAGCAGCTGCACCAGGGTATACATATAGTAGACCAAAAGAAGATGAACGGGACCCCAATGAGCTGAGAACAAAGCAAACACTCATTTGCTGATGCCTCTCATTAGTTTTTAAGGTCTTCTTTCTGCTGCTGTTTTCACCAACATGGGACAAGCTCAGATTAAAAGCAGTATTCCTCTGAACTGCTGCATGTAAATAAGTTAGCTTAGATGAATGTTTCTCCCTTGTAAAGACATTAATATCACTTCTTTATCTGTCTTTACCTGTCATTGATGCAAAATAGGTGTTATGAAAAATAACTATGTTGGTCAAAAGGTAGGGTAATCGGAAATTTATGAGGGTCTCTTTCCAGTCCTCAGGAGTCCCAATGGAAATCTGCAAAGACCCAAGACTCTGAACAACTTAAACCTTGACCAGAGCTGATGTAAAATTAAAGAGCGTTTAGCAAAGATGCTATTACCAGTATTACTAATAGTATAGGAAGTTAACAGAAATGATGCATCGAGTCTGTTTTACTAAAAACAGCTGCATTGTGTGCCTCTAAACACAATTTATCATTCTATGTTCCAGTTTTCCATTTGTAGAACCATTTGTTCACTGTGAGAAAGCCTGGATAGTGAGAGCGTTTTTGTTCACGTGGTTTGTCCTTAAATAGGTGAATGTAAAGCGTGACATTTTGCCGCAGATACCCTGGTCTTTGCAGCTATCAACAATGTGCCGCTACGCTTTGTTCATACTCTCCAGTTTTCCAGTCGCTGCCTCAGAGTGTTTCTTTAATGTGGCCTCACAGCTTTCACCAGTTTTAACTTCATAGGGTGATTTGACTGATTTGGTGGTTGATGTGGTTTGTCTAT
Organism: Microctenopoma steveboyesi; assembly: GCA_032359275.1. NCBI lineage: Eukaryota > Metazoa > Chordata > Actinopteri > Anabantiformes > Anabantidae > Microctenopoma > Microctenopoma steveboyesi. The sequence goes on along the minus strand of JAUMHF010000016.1, from coordinate 13,502,997 downwards.
AATTGGGCAGAGGGAAGATGGAGTGGACCAGGACAGTCCAGAGGAGGGGACGCCAGCGAGTCCCCGCACCAAGCGCAGAGTGGGTCGTCCTGGCAGGAAACGCAAACAGCTGCTTCCTGTGAGTACTGTAATTATGTCGTCAGGCTTTTATGCTTCAAAATGATTGATTCTTAATTCACCTCAACAAAGTCCCCCTGTGCAACCTGAAAAGACACGTTAACAATGCAGGCGCTGTTTCCAGGAACACTTTACTGAAGGGACGACCACAGCGGCCTATACCGTTACCATATTACATGTGACATTTGAGTGTGTTTGGTAGCTGATATCAGTGCTTTCATCCTTACAGCAGCCTTACAGCATTAATGCTTTTACAAAGACATTTTGTGTGTCAGAAACTGGGGATTCCCCCGCAGTATGCGCTGAGCTAACCACTCAACTCAAATACTCTCCTCCAACATGTAATATTGGCTTCATCTCCACAACTTTGTCATCATTTTCATTTGTCAGCATGTCTCCATTCCCCTCACTGTACACACGCTCAACATTTGGCACTTGGCTTAAAGTCACAGTGTGGCGGACGTTAGTCATTTTTCCCATTAGTGATTATTGGCATAAAATAACAACAGCGACTATAATGGAGAAATAAGGAGAGGTAATTAGATGAAGAGTTGTAGATAACTATTGGCCTCTGACTGCACCTCCCTCAGTTGTAGATAAATCAGGAGAAAGAGGATGAGGGAGAAATTAATAAGTTACGCCACGACTGCACTTCTTGTTTGTTTAATGGAGTTAAACAAGGAGAAGGAGAACAAGCCGGAATCTGAATTCTTGTTTCATACGTTTCTTTTTATGAGCTCATTCGTGTTACTCCTCTGGCTCAAATACTACAAGTGGTCAGAGAAGAGAATAATTCTTCTCATTGTTGTAGTTACAGTACAATCAAAACATGGGGTGGTAGCCTAATGCTTTTAAATGTTCAAACTGAATTGATCCAAGCTTGTGATTTGTTTTTAGTTTTCTCTGTAGTAAAATGTTTAGCTTCCACGTGAGGTTATTTTGTTAATATATGTTGTTGGTGTATGAACCAGGAGATGTGTGTGCTGGTCCAAGCAGCAGAGGCATTTCCACCGTGAATCACATGGTCTGTGGGGTAAATGAATGTGAAATGAGAAAACTCATCCTATGTTGCAGCCATGAGTGTCGGTTTTCTACCTTATTTTTGGTGTTTTGATTGCTGTTCAGAGATCTAGGAAAAGACAGAAGGACAATAATTCATCATTTTAACAAGTAATATCTGTGTTTCCAAAACCTGATTTAGCTTGTTTATGCCACAGATCTCCACTCCTGTCCAAAGCTATTACAAACCCATCAAATCCTTTGTCTTAATGAAAACATATAGGCACAGCTTATTTAGAACCAGCTTCAGACAGATTAATTGCAGTGATTGGCGCTCTGTTACTTTTACACAAGGTGACAGTATTACAGTTCTTATTTCCCCTGTCTTGGCTCCTCTGGGGCTTGGAACCAGAAGCCTTCCAGCCTCCTTTAAGCCAGCAGTAATAATCTGAGAGCGGTGTTACCCGGCTGCATTATTACTGTAATGACACTGTACATTATATTTCTTCACTTCACTTTGATGGACTTCAGGCTCTTGGCAGCCCTGTATTTCTCCCTCCATTCATCCTCTTATCACTCTCCTCCGCTCCTCCTGTGCGTTCTTGTCTGTGTGTGTGTGTGTGTGTGTGTGTGTGTGTGTGTGTGTGTGTTTCTTTGTGCTGACTGAACTCTGTGGCAGAGTCAGCAAGTCAATATAGCTGATCAAACAACCCTGGACAGAAAGACGTACTGTGTGTGTGTGTGTGTGCGTGTGCGCGCACTCATATGTACAGGTGCAGGTCTGGTCATGCTTTGATGTCTGAAAAGCCAGGATTTATGAGTCTCACACACACGTATGCAGATAAAACATCAGCATAGTATTAATAGCAGTAGTTGTAATCACAGTAAAGTGGAAGCATAGCAGCGTAGTTGTGAAACATTGTTGTAGCAGTTCTATATATGATAGTGTAGTAGTTGTAGTATCTGCAGTTTTATAATAGTAATATCATAACAGTAGGCTATAATAGGAGTTTCCCAGGTCGTGGATGTATAATAGTACTAATAATATTAGTAGCAGCTTCTGCTAATTGTAGTAGAAGGAGCAATTGTACTAGAATCAATCATAATGATAGAAGCAACCATTTTTAATGGTTGTTGTGTCCGTTTTAGCATAAGTAGTAACAGAAGTACAGATCTAGTGATATACTTGTAGATTAGTTATTTATTATTAATTATTATATGATATAATATTATTACTGTAGTTATTGTTGCAGCTGTGCTAGTGGCGGTTGCGTTAGTGGTCTATAGTTGTTTGAGCTTCAGTTCTGTAGTAGTATGTAGCAGTAGCAGTAATACACACAGACACGCACACAGTGGAGTGTAACTAGGATAGTGTTGATACGTGGACTAACAATAATTCAATAGGACCTCAGTTTCTCTCTTCTGTCTCCTTCCCCTCTTTCCTTTCATGGATAATTAAGTTAGTTTAAGTCAGTTTCATGGCTCTTAACTTTTTCAGGCCTCCATATTCTTTTCTTTTCTTTTCTTGTGACGCTCATGATGCTCATTGCTCCTAACGTCTTCTGGCTTTAGTTAGTACGTGTCGGGCTCTTCCTCCTCCCTCCCTTGTTTCTCCGCTTTCGCTCTTTTTCTGCCCCATGTGTGGAGCAGCTGCTGGGTTTTTAATTGTGTGTGTGTTCTTGCACTTATGCTCTCTACTTAAACACTTCAGAATAGTTAGAAGTACAGTAGGACTGATGGCGAAAGATAATAAATGTGTTCATGCACACTAATAAGTAGTATTAAAGATAAACTACAATTATTCTAAGCATCACGTTACCAAACATGATCAGCAGCGTTTTGATTTCCTTGACGTGCAGCTTATTGTGGGTTTCACTTTTATGTCTAAACTACAAAGATAAATGAGAGATTGAGGGGAATTTATGGTTGTATCTTGTATCTTTGACATGTGTCACGTCCAACTTTCTTGGTTCTAGGAGGTAATACTTAGAATAACAGAGCTTATCCTGCTTTGGTGGTCATAACACTCTTTATTGAGAAACACTGTCAAAACTTAATATAAATAATAATTACTTTTATCCGAGTTATTTATTAACTTTAAAATCTTCTATAAGAATATTCCATTCAAAGGCTCTACTTATAGCCCTTGTCATATTTTAATTGGACACTTAATTAGGGGAGACAGCGAGACAGTTAATCCAAAACAGTAGTCGCACATTAATTACAGGATGCAGTAAAAACCTGGGGAACGTAAGTCTGAACATGTTGATGTCTGTCACAGGAGTGAAGCAGTTATTACAAACAAGAGATTTTCCACCAGATATTATAATAACACTCAGGCTTTAATTCAATTCAATTCAATTTTATTTATATAGCGCCATTTTACAACAAAAGTTATCTCAAGGCACTTTACAGTGT
>JAUMHF010000016.1:13472530-13496671 GCA_032359275.1 Microctenopoma steveboyesi | reverse complement strand
GGGAGCCAATGGAGAGAAGCTAATGTAGGAGTAATATGATCTCTCTTATTAAGTCCAGTCAGAACTCTGGCTGCAGCTTTATTGTCACTGATCACATTTACATGTTATACCTTTCACCTAAAATCCATCTTTCTATCTTAAACCCAGATGTGTTCGTGTGCAGACGCAGAGATTCAACCATTTTTAGTTTCCTTTTATGTTTTCCTCTGAATCTTTTGTTTTCTTTTTCTCTCAAACACAAAAGGAAATATTGTGGTGTAAAACAAAGCTAAACAAAAGCTCCTCATCTTCCCTTTATGAAGATTAGAAGCTGTTTTTGTTGAAGCTGTTTGACAGAGGTGTTAAGTCAATGAATCAAACACAGTTTTACGTATAAATGTGTTTCATTTTTCATCATAGTGCTGCTGTAGACTACACATGCTAACACTGAACATAATCATTAGCAATGGTAATAATTTAGATAGCTGCTAAAAGATTCAATGTTTGTGTGAATAACCGCTAGATATGGTTGCCAGATTTGTCTTTTATATGCTTTAGAGAAATAACTTGTTTAGAAAATCAATGTTCCTCTCAGTTTAGCAACTAGGGATAGCTCCTTTAGCCAACAGCAGCTATCTCTAGTGATAACAACCGTTAGCTAGCAAAACTGAAGCAGAAATAGAAAAGAAGCTTTGAGCTTGACGACAAAGAACTCAATGGAATGAATCGCTCTTCCTCCAAAACCTGTTATGTCTGGACAGCTTTCTAAATCATGTCCAAAACACAGTCTGGACGAGATTCACAGTTACTAACGCAAACTATTATTAAAAACCGGAATAAAAAAGCGCCCGCTGTGCACATATTTCTGCACATATGTGTTACCTCCATCTGTCAGCTACAGTACAGCTACAATACATTTCTGGTCTGCTGTGGACACGGTGCATGTGTGTTTGTATCTGCTACAGTAAATTACAATACAACACCACAGTAGTTCAATTATACTTTATTAAGTGTATTAAGACATAATCATCATGCATTTATTGTATATATATGTATATATATATATATACATATATAGCCTTATTTTTTATTCTTGGCACACTATTGTTTTATAATCTGCTACATCCTGTTTTCTACCCCTATCCCTCCCCCCGGGCATCATCAAAGTTTCATCCAACCTAAAAACGTCCCTTTGTTGGATCACTATTCTGTGCACACAGCTCAGCTTCAGCTGTAAATTCTGGTACTTTCCACACTTTCTGTCGTTCGAGATCAAACATAAGAGGAAGTGCAGGTCAGCTAGACGTGTTAGAAAAGACACGAACCACAGGTGTGTGTTTGTTTGTTTACGTGTTTGGTCATATATGTGCAGTAACTTTGAGTCTCTCAGTTCAACTTTAAAGCTGCATTAAGCAATATTCTTCTCATATGAATCAATCCTGTAGTCTGCAGCCAGCAGACACACGCAGGTCATAGTTTTGGTTCAGCAGCCCACATTAAACCAAACCAATGCACCTGATCTCAGCAAAGGAAGTGTACACTCATCTCGTATAAGCTGACTGCACACTTCCTGTTCAGCAGTAAATGGCGGACAGGCGACGTGGCTGAAGAACGTCAAACATATAGCAATCCAGAGACACCCAAGAGTCTGTGGACCAAACCAAGTCTGAATTTAATTTACATGCGGCATGTGACCAAAAAGATGACTGCAAGTCCAGATTCCACTGTTTCTGCTGAATGTGTAAGTAGTCAGTTGTTTGCTTAAAAGTTAGCCGTAGGGGCAGATATTACATTATTCATTATACTGTAGAAGTCTTTTTGCCTCCTAATGGTAAAACATGCTTGATGCAGCTTTAACTTTCGTTTCGGGCTTAATACTGTAGATGTTAAGGCTATGTGATCACATCAAGGGCACATGATGATATCTAGTGTGCACAAGATAGACACTTTAAATTAAAGTTTAAAGAGACATTACATTTTCGCTGTTTTGATTTGTATCATGATGTTGTTTTGTGCGCAAAGATTCAAGTGAGCTACTTTACTGCAGTAACTAAGTTTCCACACTCAGTATTTTTCGAAGCACATGCTTAATTTTGCATAGCAAGTTTTACACTGATATCAACCACCTGATTTAAGTGGGTGAATTTATTTTATTGCTGTGATTTGTTTATGTGTTGTGTCTTTTATGTTTCCTACAATTTATATTGTTTATGAAATAACAGAAATGTCTGTTAATTTTCACTAAATTTTCGTTTTAGATGTGCACTTGCTAACATGTTGTCTCACATAAGCAGCCTCATTGCCAAGAAATCACAGGAAACATTTATTTATATTTGTACAGATGAACACACTTGAAACTGAGTTTTGATGGAGAGTTATTAGTAGTTATCCCTTCAGGATGTTGCAGGCTAGACTTTGTCTTAGGTCTCACATAGAACCTTACTTGCCAGAAATAAATACCAGCATCCATAGCTGATGCATCTAAGTGGAAAAGTTAAAATGATCCTAAAAATAAGCAAATGTAATTAAAACCACACAGCTGCCCCTGATGAATTTAACAAACAGAGGCATGTACTACTTGTTCTATAGTGAAAGATTAGTTAAGATTAATAGTAAAAATCTTATGATTGTGAAAAAGACTTTATCCAGACACTAAGGTTGACAGATGCCCTCGAGTGTGGCGCCATTTAGAATTATCGAATGAGTGTGCAAAACACTCAGCTTCTCATTTTTAGTCACCGTCGCATTTACTTTAATGACAAGTGAAGCCGACAGCTGTCATATGAACATTACCTCTTTGAGTAACTTAGGTGGCGGTGATTGTTGTTTGTGAGAGAAGAGGATGCTGCACAGCTTAACGCAGCTGCACAACCGTGTTTCAGAAACAGAGTGACACGTCTTCATTCGGGAGGATCTCGTTGAGTCAATTCCAGAATTCTCCTCCTCCCTGTTGATCGACTTACCTAGATATTAATTGGAAAATATCAGCATGTATGTATCATAAATCTGTTTGAGTTAGAGTACCTACTGTTTAAATCAGTGGGGCTGGTCCTGTAGTCCACTTGTGTCCTATGCCTTTTACGGGCCGGCTCTCCTGCTCATTACAGGCCTTGTGGGCTTGTTAGCACTAGCCTGTGTTAGTGTAGCCTTTGAGCTTGACATTTACCGCTGCTCTCCCTCTTTTTAACCACCAATCTATAAATTCAGTTAGCCTTTTAACGATCCACACGCATGCAATCGCCCACCGGCCTTTTCAGAGCAGTCACATGAACATTTTAGTGAGCTAATGGATTAGCCATGCAATTAGAGTCAGGGTTGCTTGGCTGCTCAGTTAAACACAGATAGTGTTGTTGGCAATCAACAGGTTGATGTTTCTTCAGTTATTTTTACATTCATTTTATCCAATTTTAACCACATTTCATGAAGGGCTGTCATTTCACATGAACGCCATCAACGTTCATTAATGATCTGCACTGCTAACGGCATCAGTAGTAGCCACCTTCTCATCTCATAAGTGTTGTGTGTGCGTTAACGAGAGCTGGGGGGTGTTTATTACACTGATTCTATGCAGACACACTCTGCTGGCATACCCGCCCTGTGTGCTTCTAACAAGGGTAGACTACCAACAAGGGTAGACTACCAACCCAGCTGATCTACCAACTGAAACACAGCCTCCGCAGTGGCTCAGTTGGTAGAGCAGAAGTCTACGGACTCCAGGGTCAGTGGTTTGACTCGGGGTTCCTCCCGGCCACATATTGAGGCGTCTTTGGTCAAGACACTGAAACACTGTAGTGGCGCCATCGTCAGCTCTCCACCAACAATTTCCCCAAAGGGTCAATGAAGTATAAGTATGTCATTATTATTTAATTGGTACAATATGCGCTTGAACTGCAGCAGCTCTTTGGTTGTGTGTGTGTACACTTGTGTTTTATGTGTGTATAAGGTACACTGTACGTGTGTGTACAGTTACTGTGTGTGTGCAGGACTTTCATGGGTAAAGACAGGGTGAGCTGCAGTTTTCTCAGACCTAGACTTTGCTCTGTTTCCCAGGAGATGGCGACCTCTGACCCCTGTGCAAATGCACCCCCAACTCCGCCGGAGGAGCCGGAGCCCTCCCCCTCTCCCCGCAAGAAGCGCGGGCGTCGGAAACTAGACCAGCCTAAGAGTAAGAAAGGTATAGATGTAATGCAAATTCATAGCATTTCAAATATGACTTTTTTACAGTAATTGAAACATTTTAGATTCTTTAAAGCCGAGTAAAGTCACCAGTTTACCTGACATCATGATAGCTTCCATATTGTTTAAGGTTATTTTGACTTCAAATATGTCTGCTGAGGTAAATTAACAACAACTATGACTTTACTCATTAAACATCTTGTTAAATTTCCTGTAACTTTTCCTCTCTTGCAGACGAACCAGATGACAGAAACTGTGACTCCCCCAGAGAGGTGAGACTTTACATCTAAAAAATGTGCACCAGTATGAACAGATTTAAGAGTGCAGTAAGTAGATAACAAGCTTTGTGTACGTGCAGGGCGAGACTGGGAGGCTGCGGAGGAGGCCAGTCCCCAGAGTGACTTTCCAGGCTGGAGATCCGTACTACATCAGCAGGAGACAGAGAGAGGAATGGCTCAGCCGTTGGAAGAAGGAGGTGGGAGAGACTCAGGTCTCTGTCTGTGTGAATTTATAGCTGGGGCTTGAATATCTTTCAAAAACATAAATAGGCACACGTAAAGGTCTCGAGTAAACACCTCAATCAGAATAAAGTAGGCTGACTATAAACGTGACTTTTCCGTTGCCTTTAACCTTTCAATTAAATTTACATTATGGAAGATCTTTGTCCTATATACGTACATAACAAACTTCTGAATGTGAAATGTGTGATCTGCTCTTTGCAGCAATGAGTTAGGTTAAAGAGAAAATCCCATGAACAATGTTAATGTAATGTGGTCTCAATTTCAACTTGAGATATGTTGTTTCTGTTCATTGTACAAATAAAATGAAAGCAAAGTCATAAAAATATATCTGAACATCATTTGTGAAGTTTTAAAATGCAGCGATCTACACAGGGCTACACTCACATGGTACACCCCACCCCCACTGTCTTTGCATTCACTTAAGTTACCTGATTACAGTCGGGCTTTCTCCTTAAGCTTATTTTGTCTCTACCATGTAAATTCTGGAGACAAATATCACACAGTCAGTAGAAAAAAGTGAAATTAAAACAAGGCTTGCTACTGCAACAGGACAGCGATCCAAAGCAGACGGCAAACTATTTCAGAAACAGAAGGTGAACCCTGACCTGAGCATGACTGCATAAACATGCTGCAAGTAAGAGTGGGTGAAAACTCTAAAGACTCTTAGCTGAGATGTCTGCCTAAGGGAAGGTTACTAAGCACCGACTTGGTAGTTGCTCATGTGACATTTCTGTTCATGAAATAAAACATGTTTAATATCTGGTTTCAGCAGGGACTGATTTTACTAATTTTCACTTCATCCAAATTTGCAACAAGCACCTTTCATACCACTGTGTGTGTTTGTCAACTGCACAGTTTTAACCACGCTGGTGTACTAAAGTCATAGACTTGACGTACGCCTGTTTAACGATGAAATAAGTTAGTCTGTCTCCTCTTTTGTTGAATTGACCGAGTGAGAAGTTTAGACATTAATAATTTCCATGTTCCACATTTACATCTAATCCCTGTCAGTTGGCTGAATGAAGTATTTCAAAACACAGTCAGGATATCTGCAGGTCTTGAAAAGATTTAAGACCTTAAAATTTCCTAAATAGCATATTTAAGAAAAGGCTTAAATGTGCTTATTTGGGGTCAAACAGTAAACACGTTACCATAACACCAAACCAGTGGCTTCCAAGAAAAGTCTTTTATCAACATCTCCTATAGATATATTTTAACGTACGCTCCTTGTCGGACACTTTCCTTTGCCGTAATTCTCACACTTCTGTTTTTCTGTCTTCCTCCTCTTCTTTGCTCTGTAGCTTGTGTTTGTTTACACTGGAAGGTAGTGGACTTCCTCTTGTACAGACACACAGTTGGCTGGTGGAAGATGAACTGGGTTCTTTCAAAGTGATTGCCTTTTTTTTTTACACTTATATTTACTCAACACTTGACACAGTGAAGTGGTCTTGAAAGTTAAAATGGGACTTTCCCTTTCTGCGGCTCTCATACATTATATTTGTTTGTCAAGAGATTTGACCCTTGGTGTATTTTGCCTTTGATTTGTAGTGCATCAGTACTATATTCAGTACCGTTTCTTGCGCTATGCGGACTATGCAAATGCACAGGGCCCCGCGGCCACTAGGGGGCCTCCAAGCTAATGACAGAACTTACTTCTTGTTTGTTGTTTGTGTCATCTTTTTATACGCATCTCTCACTGGGAAACGTCACAAATGCAGGGGGTGTTTATCATCGTCGTTCCTCTTCCTCGCCGACATGTTGCATGTCTTTAGCAATGACATGCAGCACACAAGATTAATGCATCAGTTGTCTGTCTGTCATTGGATGTAAGGTGTGTTACACCTGGACAGCTGACACAAAGAGACACACAATTTACACTAAAACATGCAGGGAACTGCATTTCTTTGGATCGTGGAAGGACTCTGGAGTCGCAGAGGGAAACAGAAGCTACACTCAGCTCTACAGAGCTTTACCGCAAATTCTTTTACGATCCAAAGTTTAACGTAATAGTAAGTCAGAGTTGTGTTTACAGCTTCCCCGTCTGCATAGGCCTCCTGGCATCGCATGCAAAACAATATCTGGCTCAACTACAATGATAACATAATGTTCTCAGGAAGAATATATGTTGCTGCTCCCTGAGCTGTAACTCCGAGAGGATGCAAGCAAACGTTTCTAGATGTGTGTTTTGGAAGATGGCAAAAAACCGGGAGGATGACTCAACGAGACAGGATGTCAGGAAAGAGTGAGAGAGAAAGTCATTCAGGCTGATTGACGGAGGGGGTGACTGAAACACTGGGGATGTGAGACAGTGTGAGAGGCAGAGAGTGTGTGTGGGAGAGAGAGGAAACCAGAGAGACAGAGGCTGATGGAGCGGATCGGCAGGCAGCTCAGCCACGTGGGGCTGCGGTTTCCTCTTTCTCGTGTCTGAACTTGCCCCGGTGCAGTCGTTGTTTGATGGGCATTTAAAGTGGTAAGATAGCATTGGGTAAGTTGGGAGAGGAGCTGCATTTGTTACTCTGAATGTAATGGGTTAGTACCGTATGTAAACACGCACCAACTGACTAAACTTGTTTTCAGACTGTTGCTCGTGCGTGTGGCAGATGGAGAGAGATACAGAAAGGTTAAGCAAGTGTGAGTTCCTGTCAACACTATCTGCTCACCAACAATACTGACTCATCTGCTGCTCTGAAGCCACCAGTGATGGGTGTTTTGGATAACTGTCCTGTTGTTCTGGTGGTTTTGTCTAAGGAAGTGAGCAGCACGCAGTGAAAAGCAATACAACCAGGAGAAGGACCAAAGAAATGGACAAAGGACACAGAAGAGCAGCGGAAAACAAAGTATATGAATATATTGGACAAAAGAAAAGAGGCAGAACAAACTGAAGGAGGAGATCTGTGCGGATGGTTGGTGTGGCAGAACAGGATGAGATGGAGGCAGATGAAGGAATGAGCAGGGCTGGCAGAGTTGGAAAACATGCATGACACCGGCCCCTGAATATCAGGGTTGGCCACATACTTGAGTAGTAGCTTACTTACTCGAGAGACTGAAAAACCCTGGTACAAATGGATACGGAAGAATAAAAAGGAAAGAAAGTTAAAGTGATGAAAATGTAACGAAAGAAACGAGACAAACGTTGACAAAGTGAGGGTGTGAAAAGGAGACTGAGAGCGTGAAATGGACAGTGAAAGAGAGAACGTGAAGAAATCAGTGACAGAGGTTAACCGGTTCCAGGTTTTTTCCTGTGTGTGTGTGTGTGTGTGTGTGTGTGTGTGTGTAGGTGCATTTGTGCTTTGTCTGACAGCTAGTTGAACCCCAGCCAGCTGTTAACAGCACCATCAATATATCTCTGTGCTGTCTGACGGAAACTCAGCAAATTCTTTTCCATTTTAAGATAAAAAAAAAATCTCTGTGTCTAAAGTTACACCCAAGAAAACAAACAGTGAGTGGGGGTGTAGTGAACTGTATATATTAGAAGGTGCACTACTACTACTGCACCACCCTGCAGTAACCTCATTCTTTGCTGATTGAATCTAACGTGTTGCACACTGCAAACACGTTCTGCCATGACCTTGTTTTGACTTCTAACCACCAAGCAGCAGCATTACTGGAACCTTCAGTCAGATTCGATCACTGCACCACTGAAGGAAGCTTCTTTTGTGGCCCTAAGGTGTGAATGCGAGTGTGGACGATTGTCTGTCTCTGCTCGTCTGCCCCGTGGTGGGCTGTCCGGGGAGTACCGCGACAGCTGGGTCTGACACCTCTGCGACCCTCAACGGGTTAAGATAATGCATGGGTGGATGGAAAATGAAGCTGGCTGGAAATTCCTTGTTAACAACCAGAAAGTGTTGTCTGTTTCCTTGAAAGTCAAAAACCGTTATTTTGAGCTAATAAAAACCTGGGCATAGTAAATGTGTCGTGATAAGATGCGTTAAAACCCTCTGTGGCTCAGCTTTCCATCAACAATCCTACTTAACCAAATGGTTAATCCTGTTGTTTTGCTCAAAATGTATAATAATAAAAAGTAAATATCATGGTCAGAGTTATCCGACTTCAGTGACTGTGGTACACGCAGACACAGACGTTGTCCCAAACATTCACTTTAAATGTGCGTTTCTTTCATGTCTGTGTGTGATGTGTGTGAGAATGTGAGGGCCTGACCCTGACATGTCACACAGCCTCGACCACTCTGAGGCTTTCCTAAACTTTGACCTCAGTGCACACACACACGCACACACCCTGGATTCGTACGTGCTTGTATGTTTCATCATCCCCCTTAAACCACCTGGGGCAGCCAGACATAACTCTACACCGCGCGAGTGTGTGTTGTGGACGTTACTTTAAACATCTGTTTGGTGAAGGAGCCAGTAAATCACACACAGGGAAAGGGTAGAGAAGACTTCAGGGCTCTAGTGAGGCCGAGGAGACGCACACACTAAGGGGAAGGTGTAGGAGGAAGTAAGAAGTGCGAGAGGGACAGATGAAGAAAATGAAAGACAGAAAGAGAGTCAGAGTGGCAGGGCTGCAGTTGCAGAGCTGCCATGTCCGGTCTGTAAGTAATTAAGTATTTCTTTTCTTACCACTGTGTGTGTGTGTGTGCATGAAGAGATGCTAGTCTTTGTTTTTTAAGAGGAACTGCAAACATGCTTTCATGGGATGTTTATTTTTATTTTGCAAGCAGATATTTTGTTAGAAGAAGTGAAGCAGTGCTTGTTTTCCGCCTGTAGATTAATGCCAGGTTAAGTAAAACACATGAAGGAGAGTCTTATTAGACTTCTGTTTGGTTGCTGTAAAGTTGGGGGAAAGAGCTCTTGAATTAACAGTTTCCCCACAGGCCCGAAAATTACTCAAGTGAATCCACAATGTGTTTTAGGCTGGTCCACATCAGTCAGCCAGCAGAAAGAGACTGTTTGATCGGTTCAAGCTTAAAACGCTGTTTTCCTCACACTCGATCCCTAAGATGAGGTGAATCCTCTCCTACGAATTGTTATTTATTGTTAATAATTGCTCATACAGAAAACCAAGTCACCAAACTGTTTACTAACGACTAGTTTAAATACTTTCTCACTGATATTGGTCTTTACAGCCTGCAAACAAAGCTGATGGAGCAGCTGTGTGTTAAGCAATGTAGGGTTCATCTCGTGGTCAGGGTCGGTCACACCATTAAAAGGGCGTGGCTTAAGAAATGGTTCATTAATTAGGTCATAGGTTGAGGGGTCGGAGGTGAAGAGGGTGAAAACACTGACCAGGCCAAAGGTCTGTCACAGTTCATAGTCGTAACTCACTGTGAGAACCTCTGTCCTGCCTCGTCCTGCCTGCATTTGTCCCCTTTTTGTCAGTGAACTAAAGAAACTAAGAACATTTTAATCAGTAATTGTCCAATAACTAGCTAAACTATAATTTAAAGCAAACATCAAACAGATTAAGTGTCAGGTAAAGGTTTTACTACCTTCTAATGTCCACGTAATTATAAGCATATTATGTTTGATTAATATATATATCAACATCTGCAGACTTCCCTCGGTGTTTCCACTCTGGCTCGAACATCATAATAATTTACTAGATATTGAAGGTGATGCACATTTGTCCTTTTGACTGTTCGGCCTGCTGAGTTAGTTATTTAAGTACTGAGATCTGTTTTTACGTGTATATATTTCTGTGTACCAGCACAAACTGTATGCACACGTCACCGGTCAGTGATCGTGGTTGTCACGTGTTGCTTTTAGCTGGATTTAACACATCTTAAGGAAAGTGAAGAACACCATGTAGTGTGGCATGTGTTTGTGTGCTTGTGTGTAGCATTCGATTTGGGATGCACTCCTGTTGCAGAAGGTGAAAATGCAGATGTTTTGTTAAAGCGCCCCGTATGCTTTAGAGGCCGCTGACGACATGTTCAGTGCGTGTGTGTTTGTGTGGTCTCTCCGTGTACCGTGTAACAGGCTGATTAGGACTTTGTGACGTTGGAGGTCAACAGGAGCCGAGGAAGAGGGACCTTCTCTCCTGGAGGTCAAACTGTGGAGAGAACTGTCACAGCCTGACACTCGCACTTTTACTGTCTCTTCCACTTGAATTTATGCCATCTCTCCTCCCCCCTTTCTCCTCCTGTTACATTCTCCAGCAGCCTTTCTCTTTTTTTTTCCCACAACTCCTTTCACCAATTTTTTTACATTACCCTGTGGTTGTCGACTTGGCTAGAGGAGGATCCAAGTTGTTCTCTCCAGTGTTAAAAGCCAAAGGAAAAGAGGAATGTTTCTAGGTCACGGAAATGCTCTGAAGGACTCTACACGGGATTCTACATATGGGCCACAGTGAACTTGCTGTAGTGTAGAAATCAGCGAGGTCATGACTATTAAACACTCATTGCTAAACGCTCATTGCTGCACTGTTCCCAGAAAATGCTTGTCAGTGGATTTTTGCATCCTGGTGCTCTCTATGGAAGAAGGCTCTTGCATTGCTTCAGACGGATTTGGATGACATGTCAAAAAACAAGTATTCTTTTGTGTGCTTATAGTTTTTTTTTTCTTTCACTGAACTATTTATGTTAAATATATGTTTATTTTCAGTTATTTCACTTCCAGTTAAACCATCTCCATTACAGAGTAAAACTAGAATTACCGTGTTCCCTCTGCCAACAAACTGAGTTGTAGCTTGTAGTTGTAGCTTGAAGTAACAATCCCATCAGTTCATCCTTGATATAATACATCAGTACATTATTATTACACTAGCTTTTCACATTTTAGTGGATAAGTTAAGGGAAAGTTGATCATTGTTTTGTTCTGTTGTTCAGATAATCAGAAAGAAAGTAATTTATACAAGTAACTTTACTTTTTACTTCAGTATAACGTCATCATTCTGCTGTTGCATCGTCTCCAGCAGAATAACAAAAAACTTTTATGCTGCTCAAATCAATATTTCTGACTGCAGTTAGGTCAAAAGAATCAGACCCCACAGAAAATAATCACCTGACTCCGTTATTGCAGCTTTCAAATGTAATGTTTCGGTTGACTTTCCACAGCAGCAGCCAGTTGTTTTTTACTGTAAATGCTCTAAAAGTAGACGACCGGCAGCAGCATTTAGCAACTAGCTGGCAAACATCATTCAGACATTTCCCTCTGGAGCTGGTGGAGACAGCTACAGAACACTGTGGGACAAACACACAACCATAGACTTTAATTTAATTTAATACTTATTTAATGTTTGATACTTCTGGTTAAGTTCTTGATGTGGTGCAGTGGTTGTGGCTGAACAGGAGAAAACATGAACCTGTGACTTAAACTTAAGAAAATCTATCTTTTTGTATCTTCTCTTTCTGTCTGTCTGCCATCAAACACGTTCCAGTTTCTTTGGGTGTGTGTATTGTATTCCTCGTTTTTATAATATAATCCTATTTACTCTCTCGCTCTTTGTCTCCTCGTCCTCTCCCTTTCTCGCCGTCTCTCGCTCTCCTTCCTGCTTTAAACCCACTGAACTCCCTCCTCGCCGCACCCTTTCTCTCCACTCGCTTCCTGTTTAGTGAAACAATTAAAGGATTGTTCCTTCAGCTCGGGGGCACTAAGGCCTTGATCTAGAGCAGTCACCACATCAGCTGGAAGAGACCCACATAAAACATCAGTTATTGGACCTCCTTGAAGTGCAGCGTTTGCCTGTAGGACCAACAGGAGTAAAAGAAAAACATTAGGACAGATGAGCATATTACAGTTGGATAAGACACGAGGGCAGGCTGAACAGGAAGCAGTGATCGATAACAGAAAGATTTTAGTATGCTGGTTATGTTTTGTGTGTCACATTGAGCTTTTCACTGGTGTCAGTAACCTGGGTTTTATTCCAGGTTTTGATCAACCTGCTTATGCTACCTGTGGCTCTCTGGTAGAAATTGAAGCAATGAGGTCTGACTGCATCGCATGCACAGAAGCGCACACACGACCAAAAACCCAGGATGAGAAGGTGGCTGACACAGGCTAAGCTCTGGAGCTGGAAACTTACCATTTACTTGCAGCACTGTTCATCATCAGAGGATTGACAAACTAATTATTATATTCTTACTGTAGAATTAAAAAAAAAACAGCCTAGAATCTCCCAGTAATTGCTGGGGGAAGATTTGGGGTTCCTTTATTGATTATGTCAGACAACAAAGGGATTTCAAGTCCAGTTTTTTCTATGGATGTTCCTCTCTTGAGTGTTTTTTAATGTACAGTTCATTTAAACCTTTATATATGCAATTTATTTTTATTAGAATCCATTCCTAGCTGCGTAGTACGTTTTTGCATCACTATTTTTTATTGCAATGTTATCATTGTCCTGTGCACCGCGCAGCAGAGTGACGCAGGGAGAGGGAGGGCTGAGTGGAGCAGAGTGTCTCAAGCTAGTTCCAGCTTAAGTTGCATATTATTCTGATGTGAAAACACTTCCTTAAACTTTAAAGAATGTGTTAATGTAGGGTTTAAAAGGTTCTCCATGTCTACGGCTGAGTTCAAACATCAGTTGTTTTTGGTTTTGTTAGTTTATTCTTTGGGCTTTTCACGCAGATAAAACATAAGTGTCCAACACTCTGTGCTGTCTTTGAAAGTAGCGCACCCATGGTACACCCCGATATGTGATATTCCAAATGGACTACTCCCCAAAAAGAAGAAGAAAGAAACATCATATAAAGTAAATTATATGATGTTTATTGCATTAGTAGTAGTTATTGTTGTTACATGTCATCTGTTCACTCTAAAACTTCTCACCAAACTCCTCGCCAAATGGTAAATACAACGCTAATTCAGAGCAGCTCTTGTATTTTTACTTGACAAAAGATTTGAATGAGTAATCCCTTATCTAATCGCGTCAGCAGAGGTGGAGGAGTCTCTGGACGTGGAGGCGTTTTTCCCAAAGGAAAATGGTGAATCATGTGGTTCGCTCGCTGCTGGTAAATCTAACATAGTGCAGGCGTTCGTGGCGTAAGAAGGAATTTTCTTTGCCTTGTACAGAGATGAAGATAAAAAAAATTCCACAGAAAGAACTTGTTAGAGATATAATCTCAACTGTACAGAATAAATGTTGACAAAAAAGGAAAATATGAACCATTTCTTTTATTTTTTGGACTTTAAATATGATGATGCCAGAATTTCACATGCCTTATTTATTTTGTTCACTGTATTTGTTACAGTATTTGTTGTGTGTACATTTTTAACTATAACAATTACACAGAGAATTGTTCCCCTGTCATCTTGTTCCTGAGTCCTGATACCGTAGCTCTGCTACGGTACTGTTTCCACTCCACAATATGTCACAGGGCACAAGACATATGGGACAAAATAGGTGTAAATACAACTATAAGACAAAAACTAAATGATAAAAAAACTTAAAAAGTAAAAACTGATAATGATTTGAAGGTGTGTTTGTGTTTCCTTCGCAGGCAGAGCGACGAGCGTACAGAGAGGCGGAGATCAACATGATGGACGACCTATCAGAGGCCGACTTTCAGAAAGAGGAGGACCCGGCCAGTCCAGCCCCTCCCCCTTTACAACAACACACAGACCCCGCCTCGCCGACAGTCGCCGTGACACCAGAGCCAGTTGCCAGGGGAGACCAGCCTACTCCGAGTGAGATTGAGTACCAGGTGATTATGTGCTGCAGAAGCCTGTGTTTGACTGAGCAGCTGACAAACGGTCCGTTAGTGGCTGCTCTGGAGGTTATGACCATACGAGTACCTGTGGACTTTCAGTGTCAGTTCTTAAGCCACCATGGGCGAGAAGTCACTAGAATATCTGTCTAAAAGATGTTGATGTACAATTTCAGTGATCCTGTTGCCATATTTTAATTGTACTTTACTAATTATGATCTGTACTGCCAAAATAAAATAATATAAAACCTAAAATTACACCATTTCGGTGACTGTGACTTAAGGTGCTAATATTCATTTATCTGATATTGTATATTGCCTTTTATATCTCAATGTCTTTGTTGTTGTCCTATGTATTGGTCTATTTCAGCTGGCCCAGCATCATGCATCTTGTGCATGTGTATGATTATTTTTTTGTGTTTATGTAGTAGTTTGATTTTTTTTGTTTTTCATCACTTTAGGCCCATTTTGTATCTTTTGTGTCAGTGTTGGTCATTTGCTGTCTCTTGTCATTTTTTGTATGTCCTTGTTCATGTTGTGTGTCTTATTGAACATTTTCTTTCATTGTTTTGTCATTTTTGTATCTTTTTCCATATTTATGTGTCATTTTTTGTATTTTTACTGACTGGACAACTTTCAAGGAAACAAAGCGTTCACTGGTAAACTGAATCAGTAGATATGTCTATGCAAGGAATTAGAGTTGGGGGATCCTTTTGTATCTCTTCCCCCCTCGTTTTAGATCTAATAATAATAAGCTCAGTGACCTTTGCATAATAACATTGCTAATTAGTGTTTAACTCATTACTTTGGCTTGCTGCAAATATAAAATTGAATAAACTGTATCTCGACCTAAACACTTAAACTGGACAAACGGCTACCTGATGGCTAAAGGAAACACTGTCTCACACACTGCTCGACACTTATTTTCAGCATGAAACCAGTTTGTAAAAAACAGGTGTGAACTTGCTTCGTCAGACATCTTGATTAAAGCTGCGATGTAACGCTATTATCCACTTTCAACCTTGCAAAACCTGTTTTCTTGATTGTACTGAACTTTAGTGTGAAATTATTTATTTTGTTGCTGCACCCATGTAACATAAAATGACGTTCCAACCTGAGCATGAAACTGGAAACTTGATGTGTTTTACCAGGATGGTCGGAGCTTTGGCATTGGTACCCTGGTGTTTGGGAAGCTGCGAGGTTTCTCCTGGTGGCCGGGCAGGATCGTTTCCTGGTGGATGAGCGGCCGGAGTCGAGCTGCTGATGGCACTCGTTGGGTCATGTGGTTTGGAGACGGCAAGTTCTCTGTGGTGAGCGGCCTACTATTAGTTGCAAGACTAATTATTGGTCAGATAGTGGTTATCTGTCATCGAGTCATGTTGAGGATTCAGGAATGGGAATCTAAAAAAGAGAACACGTCATCAGTTCTGTTTAACGGCATCATTTGACTTTCCTGCAGTAGTTTAGCATCTTTAACAGCCAAACTCCTTTTGCTCTGTCTTTATTCATTTATGAAGCATGTTAGTGTCAGGTTGCTGTATTTTCATTTAATTTTTTTTGAAGAAAAATATAAATTTCAAGGCCTTGATCGAAACTTAACTTAATATACCGTGTTTTTTCTTCCAATTAATTTTCCCTTTGTTTTAAACCAGATGGCATTTGTTGTGATTTCTTTGTTTTTCAGGTTTGTGTGGAGAAGCTGATGCCTCTGAGCTCTTTCTCATCTGCCTTCCACCAGCCCACCTACAACAAACAGTCCATGTACCGCAAAGCCATTTTTGAGGCTCTGCAGGTAACAATCCCACTCCGCTCCCTTAATGTGAGGGAGTGTGTGGTTTCGTCCATTTTTTTTAAGTAGAAACAGATGCACTTATTTTAAATCAGCATCTAAAAGACCTAAATATAAATGCACAAGTCTAAAGGTCATATTTTACTCATTCTTCTCTTATGTAATGTTGGTGTTTTGCATTTGTGGAGGTGATGTTCTCCTCTAGCTCTGCCCACAATTTAGAAGTGGTGACATGGACACATTGTCTATGATTGGACAAGACACACCTGTCTATTGTTTTAACGGTGTCCCTTTGATAAGTAGTAACATAGGGATTTGAACCTATATTTGCATTTTGCTACTTATTGTACAGCCACAATTAGCAGATTTATGATTTATTTTATCATTTTCTGTACCGAGTAAACTAATTTGGGAGTAATCTCCATTTTGTGATAATGTAGATCTGATTACATGTAATGTTTAAAGTCAGTGAAAAGTTAAAAGTAACGGTAATGTATGTGTTTCGTGTGTTCCTTTGTGCTAAGGTCGCCAGTGTGCGAGCGGGAAGGCCAGTTCCCTCCTGTGATGCTAGCGACGATGCAGATGGGGTGGATATCCAAACTAGACAGATGATAGAATGGGCCATGACCGGCTTCCTGCCCAAGGGCCCCCAGTCACTGGACCCCCCAGAGGGTATGCACACATTTGTTAACAAATAATCAATAGATAATTGTTTCAAGCACATGCTGTACATACACATTTTGTAGATCATCAATGAGAAATTACTCACTTTGGTGAAACGTCCAGGATCACTCAGCTTGGCTTAAAGAAAATGCTTCAGAAGGTTTTACCTTGCTGGTTCGCTTTATTAGGACGTGTGTGCAATTCGGGGGAGTGTGACTGCATGGTGGGGTGCCCAGCATACAGTGCAGAAAGTGAAAGCCGGGGTTGGGCTTTGTTGCTGCTAAAAGCATGCAGGGGAAATACTGCCATACATGTCAGTGTTAGCTTACATGAAACATACTCATTCACACAGGTTCACACAGGTTCACACAGGTTCACAGAGTTCTCTAGTTGCTGACACCGACATGGAAGTTGGAGTGAAAAAACTGCTTTTTCAGAGGAAATAAGTTTCAGACAATCCTTCATAAAGCGTATTCATCTTATTTTATCACGTCCACACACCTGTAGAGCTGGTATGTGACCAAAATTCATCTGGTAAAATATACTCGCAGGGTGTGGCCATAAGCAGGACAAGGCAAGAAAAAATAGTGGGTAGGACTGTATAGGAGCCAGCATGGTTAACAAGCCAAAATAAGGAGCACACATGTGTTCATTGGTCATTTAATGTGTGAATTAAACAGTGTTCACAATCACAGCAGTGATCGATCAGTTTACAACGGCAGTTTACTGTCCTGTCTTACTGCACCAGTATCTCACAGATGTTCTCAATGCTGAACATCTGTTTGTTTGCACCAAACTGTTGCGCGTCTGAAGAACACCCCAGTGACTCGCAAGCTTTCGGCCATCAGAACGTAATAATATAAAAACTCTGTTCATTTGACTTATTTGCCCCACAGAGGAGCAGAATCCATACAAGGAGGTGTACCCAGAAATGTGGGCAGAGCCTGAGGCGGCATACACACCCCCACCTGCAAAGAAACCTCGCAAGAACTCGGCCGAGAAAGCAAAGATCAGAGAGGTGATCGACGAGGGGACCAGAGGTAAACTAATACTTACATTTAACACAAATCTTCTGTGTTATCAATTTAGAAGATTTGTTTACTTTAGGAGGAAATTAAGAAGAAATAAAGAAGATAGTTGATATTAATCCCTAATGTGTGAGTGAAACATATTCCTACAGTCAGGAACAAGGAAACTTATACAAAAAAGATATTTACTTTAAACTGTTTTGTTTTTGTTCTAGAGAGACTTATATATGAGATAAAAAAGAAGACAAGGAACATAGAAGGTAAGACTCTCAGACTTCTGGTTACTTTTCCCTAAGAGGCAACATTTCGGTATGTTCAATTTGATTTTCTAATTTTGTGTGTTTTTCCCAGATATCTGTATCTCCTGTGGAAGCCTCAACGTCTCTCTAGAGCATCCTCTGTTCATCGGAGCAATGTGCCAGGGTTGCAAGGTAAGAACCCTTCTTGAGAAATTCTCTTTTGTTGTTGTTGTTGTTATTATAATGTGAGTGTTTTTGATGTAATGACCTGAAAGTTGAGTGAAACGTAAGAGTTCCTTACAGTGATCACTCTCTAACTGCTCTTCCTCGGTGCAGAACTCGTTCCTGGAGTGCGCCTACCAGTACGACGATGACGGCTACCAGTCCTACTGCACCATCTGCTGCGGAGGCAGGGAAGTGCTTATGTGCGGCAACAACAACTGCTGCAGGTCAGTGGAGTGACGAACACATTTCACAAGTTTGGAACTTGCGAGCTGCAGTTTCTTCCTTTTGCGGCCACAACAGGGTTTTGGATTTCACATGATTAAAAACTATTTACCCGCATCAGCCAAAACATGATGCATGGCTCTCTGTTATTGGCAACTGAGTCAGACAGTCCATGTAGATAAATACAGCCTTGCACAGTAGATTTTGGCTTTTACGCCCTGACTCAATCACTGCAAATGGAGCAGAGATCGGGAGTCATAAAGCTTCTCCTCAGAACTTCAGTAGAAACATAATCATGACAGCTATACGAGTTTCCCTTCTGCCCTGTAAAATAGAAAAGTCTCTAAATGCATCAGACAACTTTATAGCATTAGGCAACATGGGGTCATCTGCTGTTTATAGCAGATTTTATTTCAGATTCTTAATTTTACTATATTTTACTTACTAAAAATGCCATGTTGCTGGTTCCCATGGGCTGTAACTTCAGCTGCCAGGACACTCTAAACCAAGATATATTTAGTTGACATTCAGTTATAGATACCTCAAGCTGGACTTATGAATAGTCAAAATGTAATTTCAGTCTTGACCAGTCATAAATAAATATAAGCATTGTAACACTCGTTATCCACTCCCCTCGACACTATAGATCACAACGATTTATTACACAGACTGGAGCATGTCAGTATGATTAGAGGAACTGCACTAGGCTGGTTTAAATCTGTGGGCTAGGTTCCAGTTTGATCGTGTTAATGATAAATCTTCCATGCACACATGTTATATATGGAGTTCCACAGGGTTTTGTACTTGGGCCGATACTTTCTGCTTCATACATGTCTTTGTTAGGCAGCGTCATTGGGAAACATTCCTTTGCTCGACGATGACAACCAACTAAATTTATTTATGAAACCAAATAAAACAAGTCAATTAGTCAAGCTTTGAGCTCTCAATTTAACTTTTACTAGATAACTATCCTGCTATAGACCTGGCAACCTCCCTGTATACACTGGGCTCCTCACTTCTCTCCTCCTCTCCTCTCCAACTAGTTATATGCCACCATTGCTTGTCATTCCTTTCCTTTCCTGTCTCCCTCTCTCTGTACGTTTCAGTGAATTTTTCTCTGTTTGTTTTATGTGTGCAGTTACCAAGCAGAAATGTGGAAATAGTTTTACCACACAAGTCAGTGAATGACATTGAATTCTTACTAATGAAAACCTTGTTCCTTCCCTTTTGTACAATTTACACCAGACAAGGAAGCAGTAAAGTTATATAAAAAATTTGATATCCCCCATATAGTACCACAGGTTGACAACCCTCAAAACAGATTAATGAAAGAGTCAAAGCCATAACGTCATATTTACACATGTGATGGTGTGTGTGTGTGCAGGTGTTTCTGTGTGGAGTGTGTGGATCTGTTGGTGGGAGCCGGCTCCGCGGCAGCAGCCATCAACGAAGACCCCTGGAACTGCTACATGTGTGGACCCCGGAGCACCTACGGGTTACTGCGGCGTCGGGAGGACTGGCCCTGCAGATTACAGCACTTCTTTGCCAACAACCACGAGCAAGAATTTGTAAGTCAGACTCTGAACCTCAGAGGTGAACTGGGGAAACCATGGAGACATACATACATATATAACAGGGATCTGTGTGTGTGTGTTACCATCCAGGGCTTTGAGTTATACATGAAGTCTAATTCAATACTGATCTTCACTCAAACTTTCACTGAAAAGACGAGTTCATCAACATAAATAAAGCTGATATGTGGTGCGCTGCGCTGCTGGCTCCTGTACTTAAACTGTATTTTCTATCACTCATCCAACAGCTTTCTTTCTTTTAATTCTGCTTCAGGAACCTGCCAAGCTGTATACTCCAGTTGCGGCAGAAAAGAGGCAGCCAATCAGAGTCCTCTCCCTGTTTGACGGCATTGCCACAGGTACAGGATGTACTATTTAATGAATACTAATAATTATTCATTACTTAATTTATTATTGGATTGCTTTGAAATTAGGTTATAATCTAAATATGCTGAATCCTCATAACTTAGCTGGTCCCTCAGTTAGTTAATTTTACTTATTCATATTTTACATCTGTGGTTTTGAGGAAAGTGTTTGGATGTGCTTCAAAAATAAGCTTTTAAGAAAGTAAAAAAAATCCTTGTTTTCTTTCTAAAAAGAAAAATAATCTTCTTGAGTATGTTTTGCATTAAAAATGTATCAAA
The DNA here is from genome assembly GCA_032359275.1 of Microctenopoma steveboyesi. Lineage (NCBI taxonomy): Eukaryota > Metazoa > Chordata > Actinopteri > Anabantiformes > Anabantidae > Microctenopoma > Microctenopoma steveboyesi. The sequence continues at coordinate 13,476,013 of JAUMHF010000016.1, read as the reverse complement.
TTTTTAAGATAAATATATCTAACTTCAGCTAATGTTGCGCTAATACTGAACCAGTAACATGCTTCATAATAAGGGGGAAAGGACCAGCGAAGTGTAACACATGGAATTCTCCCACACCTACCTGTACTGCAGCGTGTTTTCTGTAAAATGAGCATTGGTTCCCTTGGTTGCGCTGACAGAAAAACAAATGTGTGTGTGTGAAATCAGGACTGTTGGTGCTGAAGGACTTGGGAATCCAGGTGGACAAGTATGTGGCGTCTGAGGTGTGTGAGGACTCCATCACCGTCGGCATGGTTCGCCACGAGGGGCGCATCATGTACGTGGGGGACGTACGCAACGTGACCCGCAAACATGTCAGTGAGAGTCTGATCTGTTCAAACGCGTAATAATAGTCAGTCGAAGATGCTTTTGGCCTCTTCTTCCTGCTGTGAAGTGAACTCGCGTTGTGGTTTCTCTGTCAGATCGATGAGTGGGGACCATTTGACCTGGTGATCGGAGGAAGCCCTTGCAACGACCTCTCCATAGTCAATCCTGCAAGAAAAGGTCTTTACGGTAAGAAGGGGGCCATCAGCCACCTCAAATTATTCTAGTACAACTCACGTGGCAAAAACAAATTTCCATTGAAAATGTGAAGTTCAAGTCTTGTGATTAGTAAAACGATGATTAAAGAAACCAACTTTATCCCTCCTTCCACAGAGGGAACCGGCCGGTTGTTTTTCGAGTTTTACCGTCTGCTTCATGAGGCTCGACCAAAACCAGGAGACGAGCGCCCGTTTTTCTGGCTGTTTGAGAACGTAGTTGCTATGGGAGTCAGTGACAAACGGGACATCTCCCGCTTTTTAGAGGTATAATCAAGAAACACTAAACACAGTGTAAGAGGCTCGGCTGTGAGCGTATTCACTTATATGAAACAACGCTCTTTTGTACCTATGACATGCAGGCCCTGCACCACAGTATCGCAAAAACTGACGTATAGTGTGTCCCTCCCAGTTAGAAAAGATTCACATCACGTGACAACTCTTCTGTTCCTCCTCTAGTCTAACCCAGTGATGATTGATGCCAAGGAAGTCTCTGCTGCCCACCGCGCTCGCTATTTCTGGGGAAACCTGCCAGGCATGTCCAGGTGATACTTACAGACAGTCTCTTACCCACAAATGCAGTTTCTAACTAAAGCTCTGCAGGCAGGGTGCACCCTGAACACGTCACCGGTCCATCACTGGGTTGACATATAGAGACACACAAACATTTGCACACACATGTCTTTGGACGATGGGAGGAAGCTGGAGTACCGGGAGAGAACCAGCAAAGACACAGGTTGAACATGCAAACACACAGAAAGCCCTCCGACCGAGCAGCTGATTCAAACTCTGAGAGGCAGTAACAGCTCTCTGAAGTAACCTCATCACTCCACATATTGGTATTATTGTGAAGGATGCTCTCATGGTTGCATTCTGCAATCTCACCAACAGATGCCGCTACATGTTTGTGCCCTTATTTAGTCAGAATGGGTTTCACGTCATCAGAATGATGAACTTCCTTTGGTGTTCACTGCGTCCGCTGTGCTCGTCTGTTGTTCTTTGCCATGTTTACCTGTGGAGAAGAATGAAATGTTACTTTGTGTGCTGATAAAGACGTCTTAAACATATTTAAGTAAATGCTACAGGAGTCCCGGATTCGACGTGTTACAATGGTTCATCATATTATTCTTTTTGTACAATTTATTCATCACAGACCTCTGACACCCATGGTAAATGACAAGCTGGATCTACAAGAGTGTCTCGAGCACGGGCGCACAGCCAAGGTATCCACCTGTGTGTGTGTGTGTGTGTGTGTGTGTGTGTTTATGTGTGCTTGTACTTATTATGCCATTGAAAGTACTGAAAAGTATTAAGCAAAGGATATACAGCTGAACATGGAAAGCATCTTTATGTTTTAATAATTATTTAGAATTTATTTTTAAACAAAAATTAACACATTTTGGGGAAAGTTTAAACGCTTGCCAACAATGTGTGTTTGTGATATTTCTTCTTTTAACCTATGCAGATCTACAGTAATAGATGTTTTATTATGTTGTGGACTAGTTCTTCAAACATACATTTTTGTATTGCTACACAACATGTACTGTAGACAACAGATGTTTGAACTGAGGATAGCTGTAGGATTAAAAATGGATGTGTGTGTGTGTGTGTGTTTGTCTGTGTTTGTGTGTGTTTGGCTCTGGATGCTAATTCCAGTTTGAGAAGTTGCGTACGATAACAACACGCTCCAACTCTGTGAAGCAGGGGAAAGATGAGCATTTCCCCGTCTTTATGGACAACAAGGAGGACATCCTGTGGTGTACGGAGATGGAAAGGTACAGGTACAGTGTTTGTGTGTTTCTCATGTCTCTGCTCGGTTTTTGTTGAAACATGTGAAGTTAATAACTTAGGTCATGGCTGCTGGGCGTTTTCATTTCTTTCAGTGTGGTCCTCCTCACATTTCTGTGCCAAAAAAATATTTATAAATCAAGAATCATTCGAGTAGAAAACGACGTTTTCACTCAGATTTTACCCTAACCCTAACCCCACATACCTCCGCTCCACAAACACTTCTCCAACCAGGACGTGAAAATGGATCTCACCATAATTATTTTTTATGAAAACATATACATAAAGGTAAATGTTGATAAAACACAAGTTGGCTGCTGCTACTGATGAATCAGTCTTTCGCAGTAATTGTAAAACAAAATATGATTTACACTGGAACTTGTTATATTCATTTGTTAGCCAGCTTTTGTATTTTATTATATTAGGTCAATATAGTGCTGCTACCAATGATTACTCACATTACAGGCATAAAAAAATAAAACCAAATACTAAATTACAAAATATGAAATAAACAAAAATAATTACAAATTAAAAGTTAAAAGACAAGACAGACTCATAATGCAGCAGATATATAACATTTAAAAATAGTTAACATGAAACTGTGTTCAAATCAATAAGATGTGTGGCTTTTACATGAGAACTGTGCACTTAAAGAAGAAAATAAACATTTAGTTTTATCATTGTAAAGCACATTATTCTTTTATTTACATACGCTATACTGAAAAAAATACCTCAGATACATCAACATACAAAAAAGCTGCAAAACAAATGACTAAAACAAGTAACTAATCATATCATAATGTAAAAGCTGATCGACTTTCTTATGATTAACTCACTAATTCTTTCCTATGACCCAGTTTGGAATAATTGACCCTGCTGTGTGTCTGCAGGGTGTTTGGTTTCCCTGTCCACTACACCGATGTGTCCAACATGAGTCGTCTGGCCAGGCAAAGGCTGCTGGGACGTTCATGGAGCGTCCCCGTCATCAGGCACCTCTTCGCCCCGCTCAAGGAGTACTTCGCCTGCTACTAGTCAACCAACTCTCTCTCTCTCTCTCTCTCTCTCTCTCTCTCTCTCTCTCTCTCTCTCTCTCTCTCTCTCTCTCACACACACACAC
>JAUMHF010000016.1:13449366-13472430 GCA_032359275.1 Microctenopoma steveboyesi | reverse complement strand
TTCGCCTGCTAGTAGTCACCCAACTCTCTCTCTCTCTCTCTCTCTCTCTCTCTCTCTCTCTCTCTCTCTCTCTCTCTCTCTCTCTCACACGCACGCACGCATACACACAGACACAGTACGGCAGACACACACAGATCACTACACATAGGATACAGCTCGTACATAAAGGTTGGCTGATGCAGGACGACCAGGCATAGTCGTACATACATTCACAAACAGACACACATTGTAAAGGACTGCATCCCTAGATCCCACGTAGACCACTGGCTGACCTTAGTTTCCTGGTGCTACCTTTCTGATTTTACACACACACACACACAGTGGTGCAGGGTTGTGTAATTTATATCGTCACACATACAAACTTCCTGTCCAACCTTGAAACTGATGTCTTCTGGCTTTACTGTGTCGTAGTAGCTGGGGTTCAAGCCTCCGGGGGGCACAAAACAGACAAAGATGCCCCTTCTCTCTGTTTTTTAATGACTCTCTAAAACCATCGACACACCAATGAATCCCTCTGAACAGTAACACTTAACTGTATTCGTGCGTAGTGATAGTACTGCTGTAGTTTTACAGTGCAATGAACACACACACACACACACACACACACAGATGCACCAGTTAATGCTCATGGTGCTGGTCAGGCAGTGATAGAGTCCAAATGGTGCCACTTTAATACAACACTTGTACAGTTTTTGGTGCTCTTAGAGACTAAATCGTCTCTGGATGTTTTTGTCGCTGCAGTTGTATGTCCCTAGCGGAGTCGAACCAAACTAACACAGGCATGTAGAGAACAAGCCAATCAAGTGACCAGAATCAGAAAAACAAACACAACTGTTTTTATGCCAGATGTAGTCTGCTGGAGTATGCCAGGGAGCTTCCTGAAGAAAGTGATTACTACGTAAATAAGGTTTAGGGTAGAAGAAGGTGAAGGCTGCTCTGGATGTAGAAATCTCAGTGTGCTGAGCCAATGAAAAGGCAGGTTAGTAATGTTTTAAATTTAAATCAGTTCAATCCTTTGTATTATGTTTGTTTCTCAACACTACACAAACATCTATTGTTTACTCAATGTCATGAACTCTCTCATGTTACTACGCTATAATAATGATATAATAAATACACTCCAATATACATTTTGGATATTAAACAACAAAAAGACTACTAAGAAACATATTGATCCAACCCATAATATAGCCAGTGATGAGAGACATTGGGTGTGAAACCAGTGTAGAAACAGTGCATAAGAAGACCACGTACTCTCTCACTGTGGGTAAAAAGTAAAACAGAGTTATTGTAGAATGTACCAGAGGAATTGTGAACCCAGTGATTATTTATTGGTGGGGTTCATTTCATTTTGCATTGGTTAATGTTTTGGCGAATATGCTGTGAAGTACTGTACACTAGTAGCATTTTAACGGTGGGTCTCCCCATGTTTGGTATAAGCTGGAATGCAACACTCAGCATGTGTAAGCGTACCGCAGTGTTGCATTGATTACTATTAACTGTGATGTTGAACTTAAAGGTGCAAAATTGGTAAAATACCTAACGCCACTTTGTATACACACGTGTTATAATACTGTACTCAACAGTGGTCATTATGTTGATTTACTGGGGGGAAGTCCCAAGTTACAGAGTTACTGTATACTGTGAATTGATATGAAATCATCTTTCTTTGTAGCTTGTTTAACTGACTCCATTTGTTTTTACCCAGCGTGAGAGTAGCTTTAGTTCTGGTTGACACATTATGTGCTGTCTCTGTATCTGTCTGATAATTTCCACCTTATGTTTAATGTTCATCTCCTGAAAAACATATTTACCCACATTTTCCTAAATGTATCTATGAATTTAAGTTTTCTTTTTTTACTTAGCAGCAAATGAGGATTGATAATGTGCTCCACAGGTGTTTCAGTCTTTGTCTACATCCATTAAGGCTTAACTCATCAAATGAGATCAATTCTTCGTCCAGAGCAGCTCTTCATCTGAGGAATATTTTAAACTTTAATTCCAGCTCGCAAAGTTTTTTTGTTAGCTGCCATATACGGGGGAGACGCTCCAATCGCCTTATTTGTATCCAGGTTTCTCATTTGATCTTTGTCCCTAATTTAGAAAAACTAATGTAATCGGATGATTTCCAAGTCAAACAAACATCACAAAATGATTCAAAATAGGGTGATTGGGATGTTCCCAGCGAGGTTAATACCATCAACAATTCACGTTAGGAGGATAAAACGTAAGTAAAGCCATTGAGGGGACTAAAGTGGAACCCTTCCAGTTATTATACAGCTTCTCGTGTGCCTCAGCCCCAGTGTTGCTCTTCTCTGTCTGGTGATAAAGTTCATACCAGCCATTGCAGTCATGTTCCTACTTTGCTTGAAGGGGATCCAACACATTTACTCTATCGCAGCGACATCCACAGAAACCAGAGGCAGACCTTTACTCTTTAGACACTATGCTGGTTTTCTACTTCCTACGACTGCACCAGCCCTGGATAAATAACATACCTCTTCACATAACAATTGTGCGACCAGCCTTGGGTGTTTGTTTTGCCTTTTGATGCCCAAGAAAGTAGATTGTCATCACGTGTGGCTCATGTAATTAAGGGAGTATTATACACAACCGAGATGTGCATTTTATTTACACAGGGCTGTCTTTTGAGAAAAAACATCTGTCAGTCTGGTGCTTTTGGTCTTCAGATGACCAACTCTTTCCAGGAAGCCTTCTGATCCTCTGACCTTCCTCAGATACCAGCTAACAACTGGACAAATGCAGTTTATGCTCACAGACAAACAGAAAAGGTGTCACAAACCAACAGTAAACCAGCAGGTTTTCCATCATGTTTACTCTCCGTTTATACAACCAACCTTCAGGTGCTTTTTAATCTCTGCTCTTTTTTACAGTGCTCTTAAAGGTCACACATACACACACACGCACGCACGCATTTGCTGGAAAAACGGTGCCGACTTTCATGCTTCTCTGAATTCCTTCCGCTACGAAACCTACATCAGCAACACACACATACATGCATACACACTGTGTTTTTTGCCGGCCGCCTGTCGCCATCAGGCTTTCCATGGCGCTGCTGGGTGTGACTTCATCACCCTGCGACGCTTGGTGCTCCCGACCCCCTCCCTCCAGCCCACCTAAACCCCTCCCACCCCCAGGTGCTGCATGTCAGTCAGTCAGTGTAATCTCTGATTCCATGTTAGATTAGGGAGTAATGATAATAATAATAATTACAATAATAATCTGTTATTGTGTGTGTGTACTGTTCCAGGTTGGTGCTCAGTTCAGTTCAGTCTCAGCCTAGAGGGGAGAGAGAGAGGCTAGAGAAAGCATATATTACAGTTAGTATAGTGACTTGTTCTATTGTACCCAAGGAAGAAATGGAAAGTTGAAGCAATGAACTGCAGGACACGCTCAAACAGCAGCAGGTTGAAATAACACTGATGGTTATGTAAAAGACAGGTGAATTACAAGTCCCGTGGCACCCCAAACATCTTATCGAAAAATGACTGCCCTTTATTTGAATACCTTTAGCAGGTCAAACCAGAAAGTGTTTATGTTTGAGAAGCTGAGGGTAGATCATTTTTTAGGAGAATGTGATTAAAATAGTTGACTTGTCTTGTATAGAATGACATTCAAATGATGCAAATTATTAAAGATGTCATGATTTGTCCCCTCATCTCCTGGCTAGTCACCGATTATAAATGCTGCTTCATGCAAAGCTGCACATGTGCCAGCACACAGCGCGTGTCAAGCTGTATGTGTGAACACCAACATGTATGGTGGCACTCAGAGCAGTGTTCATAATCACAGGGGCTTCCAATAGTCCCAGGGTTCCTAGGATAAATCGTAAAGATTGTATAGGCTGATTAATGGGTTAGATATAATAATCTATTATAGTAAACTCTAATTTTCTTGTTACCTTTACTCAAAGTCCTTACTTTTTGAAATACAAAGACTCTGACTTCCTCTAGGTTCTAAAAAAAGGTCCTATAAACAAGACAAGCTGGGATCAATTGTGTTATAATATAAAAAACAAATTAAAATTACAAAGCACAGATTTACATTTTCCCCCTAAATTAAGTTGGGACACACTTTCTCTAGCTCTTTTTTGTTTTGGTATTCACTCACAACAGAAACAGTGTTATTTCAACATGCACCTGTCTGACAGTGCAGTCGGACAAAAGCGCGAGGACTAGAGTCGACGTTTTAAATGACGGGTGACACGGTGATGATGTTTCTGTTCGCCTATCAACAGCTTATAGGCTGAGTGATGCGCTGTTTTAAACACTGATACAAATACGCAAACAAATACACACAAAAACACTGTTGTTGACACGGAGCAGACAGCGCTCAGACACAGACACATGCATAACACCCACAAACACGATGCTGTGGCGCATCCAGACACTCATCTCATGGACTAAATGAATGATGAGCTTTTAGGAAAAGGAGGATCTGGTGGTGTTTCAAAAGGTGCTAAAATTTTATCTGAAAATAAGAAAAATATATTGTTAGGAGTATAAATCAAGTTTGTCTTTACAATGACTGTATTTAAGTTTGTCGTAGTAATGAAAGGCACTATTATTATTTTACTCTTGTATGAATATGAACTAATTAAAAAGGCATTTTAACTTTGTACTTGAACAATGTAAGAAATGACCAGTGAATAAAAAAAGACTGTTTCTTGTGATTTAGCATAAAGCCTCATTTTCTAAAAACAGATACATCTTTCTTCTTTTAGCAAGTTGCTGAGAAATATTCCAATAGATCATCATGACAAAAATTATCACAGGGGACCTTTTAAGGCAGGACAGTGTCAGGACACAGTTGTGTGTGTTTAAAATCAATGTAAACTCACAATTTTTATTTCCATCTTTGCAAAATTGTTGCACATAAACTGAGACCTCAGCTCATACAAATTATATTGAAACCTATAATTCTGTACAATTGAGCCCACTTTGCAACAAACTACAGCTTCATGTTTACTTGGATATTTGGACAGTTTATTTCACTCTTCCTGGCAGATCCTCTCAAATATCACTAGATTTGATGATGCAGATTAATGGTCTTTAATATTTGTATAACTTACTGCTAAATTCCGACCACAGCAGAAGTGAGCTGTCCACATACTGTTGCCTTCATGCACTCTGGGTAAGTCAGGGATGTTACCAAACTGGATGCTGTGACTCTGTTGATTACTGTTTCGTCCTAGAGATTAGTCAGTGCATACAATTTATTATGTAATGCAGCAGCAGAACAACATGTTCATTTCACATCATTAAGACAAACTAAGATGTAGTTTTATTTATTATTATTTATATGAAACCCAACATTATAAAATGCATAAATGCAACTATAGTTTATTGTTGGTATGCATAAAGAGTGAGTCCAGAATTGAAATTCTTATTTGGGTGCAGTCTTTTTCTGAGCTATTATGCACTAAATCAAGTCTCAAGATTTGCTCGATAAGTGCCTCATTAATACGTTTTACATAAATTAGTTTTGAAAACTGCATACAACTATTTCCACTTATTATAAAAGATAATAACCAAAGATCTAGAGTTAGTGATGGATCAAAAAACAATGTTTATTGGTTTATTATTATTTTGTATGGAGGATCTGCAAAGTATTAACTAAAACTGTCTCTACTCGCTGATTAGCCAGTTACATTTTCAGGACATTAGGTGTGAGCTGTCATGTTTACGGCAGCCTCTGAAGGCAACGCCGCAGTCTGGAGACACGCCCCTGCCTTCTGATCGCGGAGACCCCATCGCTTCACACATTCCGTCTTCTATTGGTCAGCTCTTACCGTTTCTTTGGTTCGAACGCCTTCTGATTGGCTGCTGCCGCAGAAGCATCTGCGGCTCGCGCTGTGCCAGCTGTCCGCGCGCACTCGGCTGGTGCTGGGCAACGGGAGAGAAGCTGCTAGTGAGGGGGGACCTGATTACCTGCAAAAGAAAAAAGGGTAAGACATCACAAATAATTAGCCTAGAAATGAGAATGTCACCGTTTATACCCTATAGTATTGTATCCTTTCACGAAAATATGTGGATTTTTTTTATCAATGCACTCACTCAAATGGTTAAAATCCTGTTTTAATGTCGTTTAACTTTAATAATTGCAGGTTTGCTATGTCGCCTTAAACCCCACTAGCTATCGCACTTAAGAAATACGTAATTTTCTCTTGATTATTTCATATATGTAATGTGATGTGTTTCATTTGAATACCAGTTAACGAAGGCAAACCTGTTCCTTCCTAAGAAGGAGAGGACTGAAATGAGAATCACGAAAATCGTCGTATGTTGCAAGCTAGCGTCGTTTGCCTATCGGCGACGAAATATGGGTGAGATGTGAGTGTGTGTGTGTGTGTGTGTGCGCGCGTTGTGTATTTGGCGTGCCATCAGTGCAATAAGGCAGTGTGTGATAAAATGTGTGTCTGATTACCGTTATGTAAGTCTGTTATTCGTTTATGGGTTATTCTCAACTGGACCAAATATAATGAGTCACGGTGATGATGAAGAGGAGGGTCTGGAGTCGTCATGCATACTAACGAGCCTGTTGGGGTGTGTGTGTGTGTGTGTTGATGAGGTTGGGTTCTGGATTTGATCTGAAAATTTGGTTTCAGTCTTCGCCTTATCTCCTTTTCCTTTGCTGGATTATGGAGTATGGAGGATTTTGCTTGCAGATCTGCTCTGATTTTGTTGATCAGACCTTCACATCATTTGGTTTAAGTATCCTCAAGGGTGCTTCAGGGACTCCAGGGGTCCCCAGTGCAGCATGAACTGAATACATTAGAAAGGATCCTAATTAGTAACTGTTGGGCTACACATGGCCTTCCACATCACAGATGCATATTTTCTATGATATTATACAGTAAAACTATCATAGGTTACCGATCTGCAAAATGTTAGAATAATTACATGTAATTAAATACAAAACACAAGCTGCCAATCTTGGGAAGCCCTAATCAGTAAATATGACGACGTGTGTTTCACAGTGCTGTGATTGTTTGCATCTTTCTGACCTTTGTGCGTGTTTGCACGTTTACTGTGTCTCCTTCTGGCGAAACACATGCATGTTAGCTTAACTGTGAGTCTAATCTGTCCGTAGGTGTGACTGTGAGCGTGAATGGATGTCAGTTTATAGTTGTTGACTGCCTCTTCTCCAAAACTGACTGTGTCATATAACATTTAAATTACAATTGTTTAGATAAACAGTATCCAGTGTTGTCAGTAATTAGTAATCTGTGGCGTAAGTGTTAAAATTACTATATATCTACTACATACTAATATTCTACTCTTAAGATAATATTCTTAAATTCATACAATATGTTGAACGCGTCTCTAGGCAGAATTATTTACACCTTTTTTAAAAAAATGGTGATCAATTTCACCATTTCATGATCAATTAACATGCTGATTATTATGTTGAGGACAAGATATTAAAATAACAATTTACTTTTAATACTAAAATTTGATGCTAAAACAATCCAGTGTCCAGCCAACAGTCCAAAACCCTAAAGAAAGAGGAGTTTAAAGTATATACATGTGTGTGCGTGACTTGTACTGTCTGTAAGTGATTATTATTATTAGTAGTAATGTATATACACAACTACTACTAATGATAATCAGTTACTTTATTGTTGGGGAAAATTTGAAAGCTGACAGACAGCACAAGTCGTCAGTGCTACTGCAGGGTTTTGGTGTCTTGTCCGAGGACACCTCCACATGCATCTGGGAGGAACTGGGAATAAACCCTTGACCCTGGGGTTGGGAAACGACTGGTGAGTTGCAAGCAGCCACTTTTAAAATGCGGTAAAGATGTGGGGGGAGCAGGATTTCAGATGCTCTTTGACCACCCTGCATTTACTTAATCTGAAGCATACTGACCACTTAAAGCACCACAAAATGTCCTTCAGGGGCTTTGATGATCATTATATCCCCTATTCCCAAAGTACTTTTCTAACAGTCTGAATGTGTAATTATACTTTTCCTTTTTTATCAAGCTCCCAGGTTGCATAATTTTGTTAATCGTCTTGTGACTGTAAGATGTGCATTTGCAGTGGAGAATTTACAGCCTCAAAGACTATTTTTACGTGTATTTACGTATCTGCCAATTGCACATACGTAATATGAACACGTCCAGCTTTGTCTAAATGTCTGCGTCAGCTGTGCACCATATTACTACTTTTACAAGCAGCACAGCTAATCATTTAATGTCTGTCCTGATGGTGAATAATGAGAATTATTTTAGCGTTGAGTAGACATTCTTGTTTGTAGGAGGCACAAGAAAAAAGCTTAGCTAGTAGGTTGGACTGAAGACCCGAGGTTAAAAAAGTAATCATCTAATTATGTGTTTAGATTTTTGGGCAGTAACAGAGGTAAACATGGAAACACACCTGTCTGTCCTTTGCAGAAGTACACAGCACGTTGAGACAGGAGCACATGTAGAGGAAGAGAGGGAGATGCCCCTAATCCTCAGAGTGATGCCCCAGTTCAAGTGCTGTTATGTGACTGCTGTTGTTATTGTCTGTTTGTGTGTGTAATTCACTAATAGCTTATTCATCCATGAACGCACAGGAGCGCCCACAACTCTTAAAAACCTCACTCCGTGTGTGTTTGTCTTTAAAATCTATTCTTATGACTAGCTAGATATAAATTTGGCTGATGCACGTTTGTTCTGGGTTTTTAAATAGCTCCTCTGTTCACACACACACACACACACACACTTATGCCAACACACACTGTACACCGTCCGTCCCTGTGGCGATTACGCTCCAGATCAAGCAGGAGTCAGCAGCTGTCTGCTCCTTTCTTCTCACTTGCATCAGCATGCATCAACACACACACATTTCCATGCCACACATGGAGTCTGCACGCTTGTCCAGAAATGGACATCTGAAGATATCAGCAGCCATCAAATTTAAACCTTTGACTTTTGTTTATCACAATCAGTTCATTTTTTTGTCATCAGTTTTGTACTTCACAATTTTATGTGCCTAAGGTGTTTTCAGTGTCTTTTTTTCTTTTTACCCAGTTGCCTGGGTGACAGTAGCACTGCAGTTTGATTCTTCATGGCAGCATCAGGGTGCAGTTGTTTAGCCGTAAACCATGAAGTTAATGTGTGTGTGGTAAGATTATGACAACAGTACATTGCTGTTAAGCCTTTGTGATGTAACCATGGCACATTGGGAGTTTGAACTAAATCTGCCTGCTGCCCCTCATTCATTATTAATTAACAACTCCATTAAAAAACTGTCTGGAGAGAGGATAGAAGTAAGGGTGTGTCTCCCTGTGCATATGTGTGCTTAATTGTGTATGTACAGTGTTTATGTGTGTAGGAACCTACTGTGTGTATGTGTATCCATCTGTGACTGTGCATTTGTCCATATTTGTTTGTGTGTGCTGAAGCAGCTGGTCTTTAGATGAGTGAGGACCTCTGCCTGGTGTGTCATTGTGTGTCTGTGCATCTGTCTTGCTTTCTGCCTGTCTGTCATATGTGCTATGACACTGCAGAAAGCATACGCACACAAACACATGCATGCACACACACACACACACACGCACACACACAGACATAAGACCAACACTGCAAATGATTAAAACAGGTCTGTGCTTTATAGCTTTTTGGTCTCCAGTGCTGAATTTCTTTAGATACAGACATTATAGACAACAGAGTCCCTTTTATAGACTTCGTGTAATCCAAGCTTTTTTATTTAGATTTCGACCGTCTGTCTCAGACATTTTTGGGCACAGTTTGTCCGTGTGTAATGGTAATATAGCTGTAAACAACAAAGCTGGTCTTAAGCTTCAACATCCCTCTACACCTCCCGATTCCTGATGCTGCTTTGCATCACCTCATGACACCTCACATCACCACTCACAATGCTTTATGTCTGTTCACATCTTTTCTGTTACCTCGTGTTGCATTGCATTTCTTCAAGTGGCCTCAAATCAGAACAAATAGCCCCACTGAACAAAATCAGTTGTATATATAATATAAAGAAAACTGAGGAGAACATAAACCATATATTTAGCATGAATGAAAAAAGTAATTCGGTGGAGAATAAGTAGCTCCACTCCAAGTGAAATCATTCAGACAGTCAGACTGATTCATAAATGTGCATAGGATCCTGAAAAGTGTAGATTAGAGCCAGCAGAGTCAAACACACAGGGAGGACTAAAAAGCATTATTTGAACGCAGCCTGCCCAATTATGCTTGGCCCCTGATTGTTATGTCAAGGCTGAGAAAAAAGGGGCCAGATTTCAGTCTCCTCCGGTGATTACCTATTTGTCTGCCACTAACACATGCAGTACATAAATAAGTCAGTCAGCTGTAATATGAAATCAGTGTAAATTACAGAGACATTTTGAAGCAAAAAAAATAATAGATAGAATCAGATCAAGTCAGATTTGTTGACAGGTAAAATAAACAGAGGTTAGGGTCCTGCTCTTTAGCACCAACCTGAAATAAAAACTCTACTGAACCCAACCTGATGGGGACCTGAGATAAGAACATACTGTAACTATTCACTTCGCAGTTGACAGGATCGAATGTTTCCTTGCACATATCTGCATGACTTTTTTCCCACAAAGTAGACATGTTACATGCCACACAGCCTGAACAACAAGCATACTACATACATGTAACAACTAGCACAGCTGTAACATGTTGAGATACTGTAAATTGACTTGGATTTTCAGATTTACAGTCTTTACAGAAACACAGAAACTCCAGGGTCCAGTGCAGTTTAGTCAGCATTTTCATTCCCCTACACATTTAGTCAGATGTGTGGGCTTGGACCTGAAAATAGTGACAACAGCTGCTTTCAGTAAACCTGAATGAAATGCCTATAATTCTTTATTATTCTTCTATTTCTACTGACTGTTTCTTTTCTAATTTCTTTAACTATTGGACAATCCGAGCTTTAGCAACAGAACTAGCACAATCATCAGGATTGTCTCTTTTTAAATAATCATATGTGTGTTCTTTGTCAAATATTTGCTCATAGTAAACAACTGAATGGTACATGCACATGTTGCAGGACTGACACAGAGTCACATACAACTATTCACACTTACGTACATGTCTAGGGGCACAGTCCTTCTACCTGTGAGGTGATGTGAAAACCACTGAGCCACTGTGTTGTCATCTTTCTGTAACTGAAAAATAATTAGTTTAATTTCATTGAGTGGCCTGATAGGGGCACAACATTAAAAGGTCAGGAGGTCAGGCAGATTGGGTTTTTATCTAGAATGATGCAAAGAGTATCCATCAATGTTTGTGCTATTTTTATAACAGTTCATCTTCAGATGGCAAATCGGGCACAGAGTGTTAGTGTTCCTTACCATTCAAAGCCATGCATGCATGCGCGTGTGTGTGTGTGTGTGTGTGTGTGTGCTTGTCCACAGCCTTTTTCCACTGAAAGCGCTCCAATTTCTGTCTCCTGGGAAACAAATCTTTTATTCTGGCTGCCAGGCCTTTAGGGCACTACTTTCCATACTACACCCCCACTGCCGCCATGTTTACCACGATTACTTTATCTTTCATGTCTATACACTTGCATCCCATTCCTGCTGTTCTTATAGCAATGGTCTAATTTTTATGTGTTACCAGAACATGGGTGCATTACATCTCTCTTTTTAAACATCACTCTGTATTCATTCTTCTTTTCATAATCCCCAAATGTTTCTGTTCAGTGTTGAAACAAAGGTTTGGGACTTTCGTATATTCACATTGAGGTTGACCTCACCTATGTGTATGTGCTGTTTAGTAGAGTTACTTGATCTTGCAAGCATACGTGAAAGATTGTTATCTGCCAGATTTTTGCATGGCATATGTAGGTATTTCTCTGGGTAACACACACTTTCTCCACCTCTTTCTAACAGTTTTTCTAGTCTCCTCTGGTAGGGTACCAAATCTTTTCTCTCATTGTTATTGCATTCATTGTCTCTCTTTCTTCCTCTGCCGCTTCCCTCCTTGCTCCTTTCCTTCCTCTCTCTTTTCTCCTCCATCTCTTTTAGTTGATTCTGTGTGACGGGGAGATTATTGTGTCCCTCCACCAAACACATTGCATACAGCCATCCATGCAGAATACATACACTCAGAGGGATCTTTGTAGAATCTGTCAGTTTGTTGGTTTGATTAGACTCAGTTATGATCTAAAGGTAATAGATATTGGTACTCCACCACATGCAGAAAATAAGCTTTTATTCAACAAGACATTTTGAAACATTAATGTTCGTGAAAAAGCCTCATTTTATAAAAAAACATAACTATTTGTAAGAATATTATACCCCTCTGTCATTCTCGTGCAGAACAACAGCCAACAAGAGGTCCGAATCCATAAGACTCAGCTGGTCATAATCTTGTAATCCCCTATCCAGTGGATGCTTGCTGCGGTGCATGCTTGACATGTACATGCTTGGCATTTGTAGCACAAAATTAAATTATTGTTGCCAGAAGTTATAATTATTTCTTTAAAGTAGGGCGCAGGGGATCTCAGTACCCCCGTGCGTTCATATTATAAAGTGCTTATTGTGCACTCGAAATAAGGTTAATTACTGTCCTAATTAATGTCTTCAACTAATAACATATTCTAACTCATATGTTAACTGATTAATAATTTCTGATGTACACAGATGCATATGTTAGCATAGCCAAACCCTTGTTTTATGACAAAGAAAACAGTGAATCTGGTATATTACCACAGATAGTGTAGATTTTGCCTTAATATTTCATAGACTTAACTGACACACTAAAAGCTCTCTTGTGAGACAAAAAGGTCATAACACATAACTTAACAGGGGAATTTCAACATTATCAGAACTGTGTAATTATAGATTATTTATCTACATCGTAGCAATATTTGTTCTAATGAATGGAAACCTCTTTTGCCTGAGATTAAAGCCATATGTCTTCTGCAACAAAATGTTTTCATGTTTTACTCTGTAAGGCCAGTTTATCTGCTTTGCTTATCTACAGTACGTCTTTGTCACGGTATTTTTTCTATAATTGTCTCTGGCAATTATTTTTGTTTTTTAGGTTTTGCATCATCTCTATTTAGACAGTACTTGAATGAATTCCTCAGGTTAAAGCTAAATTTAGAAAATCATCATTCACCAGTGCTGAAGAAATGATGGGTTTCGTTTGGCTGCCACTTAAACATGCCAAATGACTCATACAGCATTTTCCCACAATACTGCCCTAACACAGTTCTGCCCTACATTTTCAAATCAGCGTTTGTTATATAATATTGGTGTTAAATATATTTTTATTTTCTCTGGCAGGATTATGGCAGCCAACATGGGGTCTATGCGTATTCTCATCAAGGGAGGGAAGGTAGTCAATGATGACTTCACCCAGGAAGCTGATGTCTACATTGAGAATGGCATAATTCAACAGGTAACACATGTTAACACACAGTATGCATTTTATTATTTATTATGTCACCATCAAATACACTTAACTCAGATTTTCATTAAATGTACATAAACATTCCTATCATATCTTTTATGTATATCAAAATGCACACAGTACCTACTCATCCTTTGACCCACACATACACTGTCCAGTATATCCCCAGCTGTTATTGTGACTCATTTCACAGTAATACAGCATGAAGAGACTCTGTGGCTCTGCACAATGATGGTGAACACTATAATTAACTCCCAGAATGTCATGGAAACAAGCAAAGGTTTCCTCCTGTAAAACTCTGGAGAAATCCTGTGTTGCCTTACAACAGATTTATGAGGCTATTTACAAACCAGTTATTAACATGCAAATGTTAATCAAGTAATGTTTACTGTCTGGGTTTTGCTAACAGTTGCTAAATAACTAAATTCAAAGTACAGCTGGAGCTAATGGGAATGTTAGTTTTTAGCAAACATTTACTCATAAAATGTCTAAATTGGACAAATTTATGACATGATGGTGATGCATATCAATGGAAATTAATCCATTAAACGTACACTAGCCCCAATACCTTCATGATTATTATAGATTATATGGTTCAGATGTACACATCACATCATTAAAAAGTTGTGTCATTTGTGTGTTTGTGTTCTCTCTGGCAGGTTGGAAAGGAACTGATGATACCAGGTGGTGCTAAAGTTATCGATGCCTCTGGAAAACTGGTGTTGCCGGGTGGAATTGACACTAGCGTGCATCTTCAGCAGGCCTTCATGAATGCCAGCATACAGGAAGACTTCTACAGTGGAACAAAGGTAAAGCTCATGAACACATGGCTGTGTTGTGACCAGGCTCGTCAGCAGGCCTGTAGAATCCAGACGCAGCTGTCATACACACACATACTTTCTCGCTGTCACTCTCTGTGTCGTCTACATTCAAATATTTGTCGCCGTTTTCGGCTTCATGCTTTGACCCAGACTAATGGTCACACATGTTCTCACACTGGAACTGTAGGAAACAAACCCAAACAGGTGTCACAACTTTCTGGTTGAAAGCACACTTCTCCCTTTATATACACTCACACACACATAGCTGTCCAGGCTCCATTCACACTGGGTTTATTTGTTCATTATGAATATGGATGGTTATGGATGCTCTGCATATTTTCCAGTGTTCCCCTGAGACTCAGAGCCAAGAGGATGACTTAATGCTTAGAAGACTTAAAAATCCAGTAATTGTTGCCCCCAGCAGGTGCACGTTTCCGGGAATGTTGTGGGTTGCTTTTGTTGTTGCCGGGCACACAGGTGTCTTAAGTTGGGGGCGTCAGTACAGAACACATTATTAGTGTGTGAAGTCTCCATACCTTTTGTAAGATTACTACATTGTACTGTATCTTACGGCAATGAAATGAGGCCTGACTCTCATGCAGTGCCAGCTGAGGTCTGGTGAGAGGAATTTGTGGGGATTCTTTGCTTATCCTCTGTGTGCCAGCTTTATCCTAAAAAAAACCCAGTCACAAACCCCTACCCGCTGACCTCGCTGCTGTGGCAACTAACCCCCACTCTTATTGTGGAAATCAGTGTGAGTGTGTGTGTGTGTGTGTGACTATGGTAGTATTGTGTGGTCCCTATGGTGACCGTGTTACCATGGCAACTGCTCATGTGCAATTGTGATCAGCCTCAAATCTTCTGTCTGCATCCTCTTCACTTCCTTCATCGTTTTAAAACACTTTCATCCCTCTCCTTCCCTCCCCCATTTCCTCCCCATCATGGATTTTAAGCGAAAGATAAGATATATTTTTCAGATCAGCTCACCCCCAATAAAATGCAATAGGGCCTTTTAAACAAGAATATTCAATAATACTACTATACTGTATTTTTACACGCAGTTTATTAGGTACACATAGCTCAAAATCCAGTCACTTCATTAAATAATCTGATCCTCGTCTCTGCTGCTGATGAGTTTTAAGCCATGTAGTAAGTTAGGCTGTTACTCTACTGTTTTACATACAGTTGTGGTGAACTGCTCTGTATGGAGGAGCTGAGCTCTGTTCCCAGTTTAGCAGGGTGAATAAAGTGGCATGTGCAGCACTTAACGTGCACCATAAACGTACCCACGCAACTAGTTGTACCTGTCCACTGCACCTTTGTGTGAAGATGTAGGGAATTATTGGATCTACTTTAAAAAGCAACGGTGGCAGTTTAAACTGTATGTCACGTTATGATGGTTGATCTAAATGGATCACATCTTTCACCGTGAAATAAACATGCAACACTTGTCTGTTACAGCAGTGCAGTTTAAATAATGATGGAAAATCTAATTGTTTTACAGGGCACTGCACCCTGCTAATGAAAGGTTTTGTTGAGCTGAATCCTCTGACCCAGCTAAATGTTTGGTTATTCACACTCAGACTGTACAGAACAATACTGAGCAATCAAATCCAGTTTTTTATCACTTTAATGTCTCTGCAGTCACGAGAGGATGAGGGAGACGAGGAGGAGGACAGGATGAAAGAAGGTGGAGTGTTCAGCTGTAGTGTGAAGTATGAGTGGTGCTGATAAAGGCCGATCTGAGAGTTGCAGTGGTAATCTGTCTGACACTGACCTCCTCTCAGGTTTAACATACAGATTTGCTCTTCCTCTCAGATCAGTCAGGTCTCAGTCTCCCTCCCTTCTCCTTTTCTCTTCATTTTCCCTTTCTCGTACCAAACACAGTAATCATTAGAGCAAACTGTTTATTGGACTTATACATTCATCTATTATTATGTTATTTAAATAGTTCAAATATTACCATTGTTACCCAAATACACTATACTGATAGATTTACATTTGGACTCGTCTGTGGGTGTCTCGTGTCTGTTTTAAATGTCAGGGGATTATCTTCACAGTAGGGGTCAGGGCTCTCTAGTTGAGCGAGGGATTGATGTCACAACACTATTTGGGGTTAATATGTCACCATCTACTGTAACTGTTGTCTGTAATATTGTATGTTCATGAAACCAGGGGGGTGTATATCTGATTTACTGTGGCCTTAAGCGTACAGTAGATGATATGATGATGATGTAGTGTATGATAGTGAGAGTCAACTGCTGTCCCTGAATGCAGCACAAGGGAACAGCAGCTCATAGACAGTCTAACTCTGCTCTGGATGATGCAATGCTCCTTTCTAAGTTTAAAACTGATGGTTGCGCTGATTTTGCAGTTGTCTGGAATCAATAATATGTTGTGTTTGTGAGTGTTTAACTCTCTTCCATGTATAGTATATGACTTTAATTCCGGAAATAAAATAACAATCTATGAGTGTATATATAACATATCAAGTGGGTCTAAAAAGAGCAGTGAACTCTTTAGTGAGTGAAACATTATGAGCAATGTTATTTTTAAGATGTTTCACCAGTTATTGTTATTGGGGTTTTTTTAGACTGTGAGCTGGATGTTGGTTTTATTCTGCTCAGCAACACACAATTTCAGAACAATACAGACAAATGATGTGTTGGAAACGGTAACTGCCTGTCACAAATGATTCTGCCTTTCTCAGATCTCTTCAGCAGTTTTGTAATTTAGCACAATATAAAATTGGATGTTTATTTGGTGAGTCTAAAATGAAAGAGAAAGAGAAAAATTAATCTTCAGTGTCTTTGTCCCAGTGTAGCAGAGAAAAGTCTGAAATCTTCACTGATGTACAATTCAGATTCAGATTTTATTTGTCACATGCACAGTTATGGAATTATATTTGTATGGAATTATATTTGTGCCACAATTCGTACGAGCGTAACTTGATATGCAGTGAAATGCTTATTGTGTTATTTTAGTATATACAACGTGTACACGTTTTTTTTACTCTAGTGCTTCTTATTCTGTTCATTCACTGCCTTTTTTTTAAGAAGCACACTGGTTTAAATCTCACCATCCCCAGCTGGGTGTCCATAAAACCCACTCACACACACACACACTGACAGTAATCAATTACTTCTCCATCCTCTTGCACATTCAAATCTAAAGACATTTGATGCTGATGCTGCAGTTGATTCAGATTGGTTACCATGGTAATGGGAAACTTGTGACTGGTCAGCTAATAGAGCTGTCAGTCACAAAAACAGACGTTCCTATCTGCAGCACATCTGGCAACTAAAAAAACAGGTTTGTGCTAATACAGGCTTACGTTTAATTTTAGTCACATTTTCTAGAGGTTAAGTTGTAGAAATGAGAATAAATTACGTTTTGATTGTGGATATTTGATTTTTATTCTCACTGGACTGACCCCTCTATAGAGCACATTACAGAAGCATTTTTCTGTGAATAGCCCTGTTAGATTCTGTGTTGGATGTAGAGACGAGGTTGGAGACATGGCTGAGCAGTATCGGTTGTCAGGGCTACACAAAAGTGGATTTATCATTCAGCATACTGAGACAAGTCACTGTAGACCACTAGCTTCACCTCATCTGTTTCCAGCCTGTTGTCCTCATCCACCTCTTATTCAGCTCTGTGCCTTCTCCTCACAATCTTTATTCATCACTTACTGGTTGTTATGTTTTTAGTGTTTTAGTTTTAAAATTTAAGAAGAAAAAAATTATTATTTTTTAATTTTGATGTATGTCTAGTTCTATATGGAAATAAGTTATTATAATCTTTCATTAAATTTATGTTTTTTTCCTTTGTCATGTTTCCTTTCATTTGTTTTGAACGCTGCTGATACTATTTTCTATTGTGTGCTTCTTACATGGATGTTTTCAGTGTGTGTGGCTTATCCTGTTTCAAAATAAAACTAAATCAAAGGATTACACAGGACAGCTATACAGCAAAACCAGCACATATCTTCCAGTATTTAAGACAAATCTTCAAAATATATTGTGCATGACAATCTTTCATTCTCCTCCCAAGCTTCTTTGATTACTATGTTATACATGAGCTAACTCACTCTTTCTGCATAAGTCACGTCTAATAAAATCAAGTTGTCAACTAGTAATTAGTGGACCATATGATAATGTGAAAACAGTTCATGAAGAGGGACTGTTGCTCACTGTCACCAGGACAAAAAGGGTCTATGTGCCGTACAGTGGATTCATTGTTCTCTAATCACTCTCTCTTTTCTCTTCCTCTGCTTCACATTTTCACTCTCACTCTTTCCTTTCTCTTTTCCTCACTAACTCTCTTATTCTCCCCCTCTTGCCTCACCCAGGCTGCTCTGATGGGTGGTACCACCATGGTGATGGCTCTTGTCCTGCCTGAACAACACTGCTCCCTGCTGGACGCCTACGAAAAGTGCAGAGCTCTTGCCGATGCCAAAGTGTGCTGTGACTACGCTCTGCATGTCGGGGTGACCTGGTGGGGGTCAAAGGTAAAATCCACATTGGGTTCAAAGTGTGAGATGTACTAGCATCAACATAACAAGCATAGAAACACGTTTTTTGTTTTTTATAAACAGATATGGTTTCTGTTTTGCTCCCGTTTTATTCTCACTGAATGAAAGGTAAAGCAGCATTATGATTTATTGGTTAAAATGTGTAATGACCTAGATTAAACCTTACACAAACTAGGTTAACATGAATGTTCAGTGGGCACATTAGGCAGATTATGTGAGTCAGTCTGCCTCATTCAGCCTTTGGCCTTAATGTCTGTGCTATATCATCTGCTTCTTCTGTGCATGTGCCACATCTTATCACGGTACATATTTCTAATACCACAGTGTATTAAATCTACCTCGTAACAACACAGCATACTGACATACTGGTGAGAGGTAACCATGAACTGGCCTTTATCTTTGGAGGTATGGTTCATAGTTCATGTGCTTTATCAAGTTGGTCCAGGGTAGAATTAACTTGAGTGTATATACTGCACACTAGCACATCCTATTTATTTTATGGTAATTAAAAAGTATTCTTCTGCACCAATAGGTCATCAAAACTATAGAATAGATACACATTTAAATCTCCTTGAAACACAGAAAATATCTGAGCAAGACTGTCACCAATTTGTGTGCAGTGTGATCTCATCTTGGCAGCTGCCCAAGCTCATTTCACGCTCCATATAACAAACACACACACACAATGACACCAACTAATGCACTTAGTTTGCCGTCACCAAAACATGCTACCACACAGCTGTGATTGGCTCCCAGCAGCAATTCAGACCCATGACCTCCAACCTTTGCCCGCGATCAGGTGCATAACGAGATGGAGACCCTGGTGAGGGAGCACGGAGTGAACTCCTTCCAGATGTTCATGGCCTACAAAGACATGATGATGCTGAGGGATTCAGAACTCTACCAGTCACTGCAGACCTGTAAAGATATTGGTGCCATCGCGCGTGTCCACGCAGAGAACGGAGAGCTGGTGGCAGAGGTTCACAAAGCACAACACTCTATATCCTTCATACTTTATTTTTATTTAAATGTAGGTGTTCAGCATAGAAAACAAGTGCCAAATATGGTATTACACACTTCTCTCTGTCATTAAATGAAAAACATTTTAGATGCTAAAGTTATTGGTTTGTACAGTTTGCGTTTCTTTTTATACTGAGGATGTGTAACATCTACTGAATGTATGCTGAAGTGTATGTGTGCTGTCAGGGTGCCAAAGAGGCTCTGGATTTGGGCATCAGTGGACCAGAGGGCATTGAGATCAGTAGACCAGAGGAGGTATTTGTACTGCGGTTATTTTTTATTTTCCTGTTCATTTTCCATCTTCATCCTTTTACCTTTTTTATCCCTGTTGATGAAATGCAAATGTATGTATTAAGGCTCATCTCAGTGAACATTGGTTGATTGTGAATGCTGTTATCAAACTAATTTCATGATTCTGTTTTTTGTCTACAGCTGGAGTCTGAGGCTACTCACAGGGCTGTCACCATTGCCAACAGGGTAAACAGATGCAGCAGTGGAGTTTAATATCCTGTTCTCTGTTGCATGTATGTTACTGATAAGTGAATGAATCTCCTTGTGATTGCAGGCCCGCTGCCCAATCTACCTGGTGAATGTGTCCAGTATGTCTGCTGGAGACATGATTGCTGCTGCCAAGATGCAAGGTAAGTTGTAATGAAAGAAATACACAAACATGAAGATTCAGAGATTGATGATATGAACAAAATAAAAATGTTTTTTTTCTTTTTTTACTCTGTAGGTAAGGTGGTCCATGCAGAGACCACAGTAGCTCACGCGGTGCTGAGTGGGATGCAGTATTACCACCAGGACTGGGCTCATGCTGCTGCCCACGTCATCGCTCCTCCTCTTCGCCTAGATCCCAACACACCCAGCTACCTCATGGGCCTGCTGGGCAAGTATGTGATCATACGCACATTAATATTCTACAGCCCCGCTGATGTAAAACAGTGCCTCAAACACAATACTGATGCCACTTTTAATCATAAACTGTACGTCAAAGATGAGTTAAGGTTTAAGCTGGTTTTACATATCCTGTTTCCAGTGACACCCTGAGTGTTGTGGCATCAGAACATCGTCCATTCAGCTCCAAACAGCGCGCTCTAGGAAAAGAGGACTTTACCAAGATTCCTCATGGAGTAGCTGGAGTGCAGGACAGGATGAGTGTCATTTGGGAAAGGGGAGTGGTACGTACACACAATCACACATCTTTAGTATAATCTGTATGATGTATAGTACATATAGCCAAGTGACAGGAACAGACAAAGTCATTTTCCTTTTTTACTTTGATCATCAGGTTTAGCTTTGTACATGCATATAAAAATGAAAATTAAACCACATACATTACAATGCATTTAGTTCAAAGTAAAGAAGGTATCTTGTGGTGTTAACTGAAAATCTATTTTAATGCATTACTATCCACAGGTTACGGGAAAAATGGATGAAAATCGTTTTGTGGCAGTGACAAGTTCTAACGCTGCAAAGATCTACAACCTGTATCCGCGCAAGGGTCGTATTATTCCCGGGGCTGATGCTGATGTGGTGGTCTGGGATCCAGATGCAACAAGGTTAGTACAGTAGCTGTATTTCTGAAGAGGCAGACCACTTGATTACTGATTCGGTGCAGAACAAACTCACTGGTGTATGTCTTATTTGTGCAGGACAATCTCTGTGAGCACTCAGGTGCAGGGCGGAGACTTCAATCTCTATGAGGGGCTGCGCTGTCACGGTGTCCCTCTGGTCACGATCAGCCGAGGACGTTTGGTGTGCGAGAACGGTGTGTTCATGTGTGCTGAGGGGTCCGGAAAGTTCTATCCACAGCGCACTTTCCCTGACTATCTCTATAAGAAAATGGTGCAGAGAGAAAAGGTGCATCCACACTCCTCACATTGCTTTCTGTGAATAGTTAATGAGAATACTGTATATTGCAGTATTTGTTCAGATGATAAACGTAAACTAATGAAACCGGTGCTCATGCTTTGCTGTGTCAGCTGCCTACTGCAGGCATAGCCATCAAACTGTGTCTAACTCCACTGATCTGACACTCTTTAGAAAGGATTTAATGCTCTCCCACACTGCGCTGACGCTGTTTTTCTATTGCTGCTGTGGTTGGCAAAAGCTTCCCCCCATTGCAGCCTCTGAGTGGATGTGCTGTGTTTTAGATGTAAGAGATGGGTTAAAATGCCAATGTTCATATAATGAAATATTAGAACAGGTGTTAAAAGTGCCACTGTATATGCCCCACTCTGTTTTCTATATTTAGACATAAATGTGCTCAGATTAAAGCTGAGATGGCATAAAGTCAAGTCATAGAATTAGGTAAATAAGAAGTACATTAAACCCATCTTCTGAGCATGTGTAAACTCTTCTATTTGCTAATTATAAGGGCAGCAGTGTGTGGGAGCATGTGGATGGAAAATCTACATCCATTTAATCTGTTATTCTTTAACATATAAGGATGTTTTTCTGTCCGAAACACAAACAGCTGCTCCTAAAATAGCTTTGTAAACCATATTCGGAAATATACCCTCTTTTTAGTCTACTCCTAAGGATTCTGCTAAAAGATTTGAGCCTTGTGAATGAACATTTTGCCATCTCCAGCTAAGGCTCACAATGTCGATAATTTTCACAGAATTGTTTGTTGAATCTGAACCTTGATGATGTTACATAATGTGACACTTATTCTGTTAACATTTCACATCCAAGACTAGAACAACGATTAAAAATGAAACAGCATCATCTGATCTTCATCTAATCTACTTTGTCTGTTTCAGACTCAGGCTTATAAAAGTGTTGTCAGGGATCCGTACTCTGGTGATGTGGCTAAGGTGGCAAACACCATGAAGAAGGAGCTTGGTTTGGGCCCGGTAGATGGAGAAAGTGCAAACAAATCCTGTAACAGGGTCCACCAGGGAGTCCGAGACCTCCACGAGTCCTCCTTTAGCCTTTCAGGTAGGCTGGAATAAAATTAATATTACTACAGCTACTCAGGGAAAACTCTGTCCAGTTTTGTTCATTTTGTGTGTGTTTCTCTCCCAGGTTCTCAAGTTGATGATCACATCCCGAAGAGGTCCTCCGCTCGGATCCTGGCCCCTCCTGGCGGTCGCTCCAGTGGTATTTGGTAAAGGATGATGATGGAGCTACAGACATCCCAGCCTTTGTGTTATTTAATATTTCTGAGCAACCAGGAAAACTGCACTGATTTTCAATCACAGGATGAAAGAGGGGAAAATAAATTGAAACACATGTCTGTGATTGGTGACAACGTAACTTGTG
>JAUMHF010000016.1:13403026-13449266 GCA_032359275.1 Microctenopoma steveboyesi | reverse complement strand
AAAGGATGATGATGGAGCTACAGACATCCCAGCCTTTGTGTTATTTAATATTTCTGAGCAACCAGGAAAACTGCACTTTCATCCTGTGATTTTCAATCACAGGATGAAAGAGGGGAAAATAAATTGAAACACATGTCTGTGATTGGTGACAACGTAACTTGTGCTTTGCTCACTGACAAATCTAATTTGTGTCTTAATTGGAGTGTCTGACCTGATTAATTACACGAGAGTAAAGGGCTATCTATGGATAAAAAATGTTTTGCCAAATTCAATCCAATCATACTAACATTTCTAAAATCCGCTCACCCTGTATCACCCTGCTCGTGTTATGTGAAGAAACAAACTGTGAGAGGTCAAAACCAGTACAGTTTTTAATGGTTTAAAGTGATGTCGACTGAATTATTTAAAAATAGTACAACTGGATACAGTGAATATCTATTATACCCCTGTCACACAAACAAAAACATACAGTGCACCGTAGACACCATAGCTTTAGACTCATATGAAGATGTGTGTGGATTGCGTCTATGATTAAACCGCCCACTGTGCTCGACCGTGGGCTCCTCTAACTGTTTTTGTTTCAAATGGATGATCTGTGCTGTGTGGTGATGAAATCCAAATGCTTCGAACATTGCGCAGTCTTACCGCTACACTCTCTAAATAGAGTTAGACATGACCACATCTATCTTCACACTTTCACTGACTCAAACACACGTCCCAGAAACACCCCAGCCTCACCTGCAACGTAGCAGAGTGTATAGACTGAGCCGTGGGATTATACATCCTGCGGGCTTACCAGAGATTAGAACTGATCCTGTGACAGCCAAATGTTGGGAAACATCATCTTTATAGACGTGCTCAAAGACTGAAGACTTCAGTTTATTTACGGAAAAAATAATCATGTTTGCTGTAGCTCACATCAGTAAACAGTGGTGCAGTGCCTTCTCGTTCATTTGAGAGATCACTTCTAGGTGAAGGCAGGAAAGATTTGACTGCCTTCAACAACAAGGGCCTCATTTATAACAGTGTTATTAAAACTGACTAAATATGTGTGTGAGATTCACCAATACACCCAAACCTTGGAAAAATCTGCTGTGTAAATGTGAAATAAATGTCCCTGAGAGGCAACATACAGTCATCACAGGCTGGCTGTTTCTATTATAGATGATCTGAGGAGTAAACATCCAGTATTAACTTTTAGCAGTATTAGCTCTATACGTGTTAATGGAACTGATCTACAGTATTGTTGGGCTTCTTTATCGGATTTACTGGCAATCAGAAAAATATAGAATATTGCTACTTTTAACTGGTTCAAATCAACAATCGTTATTCTAAATGAACATTGTCAAACACAATAATAATCTGAAATAGTTTGCACATAGTTAATAAATGAGGCTCAGGATTGTGTTTACAGTATCATCAAAGTAACTGTGAGCGTCTTATGGACGGTATTTAGAAAGTAAAGCAGTGTGTCTGCACAACGCAGAAGGATTGAGCTGCACAGGTAGAAGAAAACCACTGATCCTCTCACCTCATGATGATGTCTTATTCCTGCTTATAAGTGTTATATTTATACATGATCACATCTTGTCTGTACTATGCATTTAGGATGTTTGTTTTGTTTTTGTTTGTTTTTTGTTGAAAGAATAAATGTGCCAATGTGAATCACCCTTTTCCACACCGACACCCCTGCATGAAGAGCACCACATGGAGACAGAGGAGCGAAGTCTATCCTGAACGCCACAGGTTCACAACAACTGGTGCTGTTTTTTAATGATTATCTACAACATCCTTATTTTATTGTGGGATGGTTTTGTTGTTTTGCTGGCACTGTGACTGGTCAGTGGCTGTGTGTGTGTTTGTGGATTATTGTTGTGTTGGACAGTGAACCTGTTGAATCTGTCAGTGGTTGCTTGTTTCTTAGCACCAACAGTAACAACAAAAAAATATAATAAAAACAAAACAAATTTAATAATGGTTCCTTCTTGTCACATGATTTTAACCCTTGGCCATTTGTGGCCCTGAGCTCCTAATTTTTGTATTTATTTATAGTTTTAGCTGTGTTATTGTATATGAAAAGAAATTTCATATATCAAAATACAACAGAACTACTAGCATTAAGTTGCAAGATTTCAGAAAAGGGAAAAATCTGAAGATTTGTCTGTTTTAATGCCATGATACTTGTGCTGCAACAGTGTAGGGGATAATCCTTTACAATTCACTGCACTATGTTCTGCACTATTATCTGTCGAAATACAATTTAAACTGTATCAATAGTGAATAGGAAAATAATAGGTTTTTAACGGTATGTGTAATGTCACATAGAACCATTCGCAAACAGCTGAAAAGTAGTAAAATCTAACACAGTAGAAGTAACACGGTCAAGTTAATCATAAACACAGGCCGAGTGTCGGTCGTTGACTCCATCATGGCTTCTCAACGGTGACCAGTTTCCTAAAATGTAACGGAAAAGTTCAGCAACTGCTCCGCGCATGCCCACTGCGGGCGGCTTAGGTCGGCGCAGTCTCTCCGAGGCAACAGTCGGGGTGATAGCAACGAAAACCTCCTCATCACTGGCTTCAACGGGACGCGGTCTGAGCACTTCGGTGAGTAAAATTAACTCGGCTTAACTTCCAGCGTGCCTCGTTACGCGTCAAATTGGGCTATTTAACACCTGGTTTAATTCATGCGTCAGATAAATAGTTGAAACGTTCCGTGGTGTTGTGATAAAGTGCGTGTGTATTATCGAAAAGGCCTCCAGAGGGGGGTAACGTTAGCTTCAAAAAGTCCCGTTTTCACTCACACTCGAGTATGTTTTCAGCTCGTCAGTATCTCCGTGGTCAGACCGAATGAGCTGCACACCCTCCGAATTCAACGACAGCAACCAGACGTCAACAGAACACGACGGACAGAGTTAGCGGTGTTAGCTCGGAGCTAGTCTCGTTACAGCGGCGGCGGCTGTCGCAGCGTTAAACGGCTCCAACGGTCACGTCAACTGTCAAAACAGCGGGCTGACCGGGACCCGACCGGGACGGGACGTGAAGTTCATCAGCACTCACTCCTACAAACGCACTGGGGAGGTTCACATATGATGAAGTGGTTTGAAGACACAGACGGTGACGCAGTAAAATGTGTGACACCAACTCTTCAGCCTAAAGACATAAACATCAGAAAGTGACGTACTTTACTACTAAGTACTCGACTCAGGAAGTACTTTACTTGAATACTCAAGAGAGAAACGTTGCTTTTTTACTTGGAAAATAAACTACGCGGAAATACTTTTGCATTTGTCGTGTAGTAAAAAATGTCATTTTTGTGTACACGTTGTTTAAAGAACACGTAAAAATAAGGTCAAAGAAGTAGTTCAGTGTGGGAATTTTCATTTCCTGATAATTTTACTTTGCAACATGTACTGTTTTACATCTCAGAGGAAACATCTCAGACATAAACTCATGCTTGTAAGTGATATAGACTCCGTTTATGTCACTCACAAGCATCTCTGGACACTAAACTCCCAAATCTTGATGCTTAATTAATTAAGCAAGAATGTTCGTTCACTGTTATCTGTTCACGCCATATTTAGTATTGTTTTTGCAGCCCCTAAAGTTTGCTGAAGGCAAGAGTGATACTTTGTGGATTCATTAAACTAAGGCTGAATTATTTGCAGCACTACATGCAACATAAAATAGAAACTAAGAACCAACATCAAAATATAACTTCAAGCGTCACAGAAAAGACTTGTTGTCAGATAAACCAAGACATTTAGAGTTGGGGCATTTCTTCATTTCTATCAATATACTAGCTAATAAATTAATCAGGAGGTAAGTTCACAATTATAAAACAATGATTACTTACAGCTTCATGTTATGTAGTTAGAATTGGCTCCATATCAACGAGACACAACATCTAAATAGTGGTTAAACATGTAATAACAATCTCACAATGTAGAATAGATACAGTAATTTCATATTAGATATACTCAATTACAAATTGTAAGTCATTTTAAAGTAGAACTTAAAAACATTACCAGTACTGTGGTGTGAACATTTTCTGTGTTCTCTGTTTTGAGACAGTTTTAGTACTTTTTTATAATTAGATAATTTTATAAGTACAGCCCTGGTTTTATAAAGTGTGATTGTTCTTACTATTGGTATTGATATTGATATTATTAATATTTGTAAAATAGTGAAAATTACCATTACAAGTATCCAGAACATGTTATTTTTTGTTTTATCTGAGTGATAGTGATAAAACAAAACTAACTAAAAG
This sequence comes from Microctenopoma steveboyesi, assembly GCA_032359275.1. Lineage (NCBI taxonomy): Eukaryota > Metazoa > Chordata > Actinopteri > Anabantiformes > Anabantidae > Microctenopoma > Microctenopoma steveboyesi. The sequence continues at coordinate 13,444,997 of JAUMHF010000016.1, read as the reverse complement.
GCACTAGAGACCAAACTAAAACAGAAAGTGTTCACACGTCAATAACATAAATGTTTTGTACGTCTTACTTTGAAATTACTTTTCATTTAAATTACTTTGAAATGATTATGGCAATTGTTGCTGAACAGTTTGTTGCTGATCAGCAGACAATCTATTATCAATGGATTTGTCAGGTTTACTGATGACTAATTAATAATGCTTAGTAACTTAGTAACTCAGAATTTACAGAAACTGAATGGTAATTGCTGATGTCTTCTTCTTTTGAGTCGCTTTGGATAAAAGCGACTGCCAAGTAAAGTAAAGTACTTAATTCACTTTTGCTGTGTTTCTGTCACTCTGGGTTAATCATCTACAAATGAGCTGTTTGTTGTTCACATATGTAAAAAGATTATAATGAGCAGATTGTTGTGTGTACTCATGTTTGTGTAATTTGCTCCATGTGTGAATTAAACAGTCACAGTACATAAGCAGCTCATTTGCTGAGGCTGCTGTAACTGCCACATTTACCAGTGAAAACCAAGTTACAATTGCCTGGTGTACTGTGTAAAGTCCTGCACACAGGAAGTTGTTTTTCAGCACAACATCCTGAACAGTGTTTATCTTGGAAACCGTCAGTTCACAGGAAATGCTTTGGTATTGTTGGATTTGTGTGTGATGAATGGAAGTTGTATTGGTTTTTATGGCCCGTTGGAATCTGAACGGTCTTAGTGACCTGTGATGAGTTACATCATGTTGGACCTGGGCTAAAAGGATTAGCTGAGGCAGAGATTAATGACTTAGAGAGCGTAATAGTCAAATAGTCAATAGTCTGTGCTGACACTGTTGAGGTGCACTTGACCAAGACACTAAACTGTTTAGACCTTTAAATCAAAACAGTAATCATTTGATTCTGGTTTAATGTATGACTATATCTACTGTGCAGTACGAATGGTTCCAGGACTGGCCTCTCTGACATTTTGGTTTCTCTCTGCAGGTCTTTCTCTAAAGTGGCCCAGCACAACCTCATTTGAACAGTTTACACCAAACAAATACACAGCAGGTGAGTAAAGTGTGTCTTCAGCAAGCAAATATTCTATTATTATTTAACTAAATGTATTATCAACTGGGATAGATACTACAGTTTACAGTGGTAGAAGAAGTATCACAGTTTATAACTAGCAATAACCTGTAAAACAGGCCAATTTAAATGCTTATACTCAGTCCTGCTATGAATGAGCTGTTTTACTTCCTGTAGTTTACAATAATGCATCAGGTTGAATAAACTGATGTTTTGTTTGTAGAATACCTGGAGAGGGACTAGTAATTATTATCACAAAAACTATGAATTTGGTGGAAAGAAGCACAACTTTTACTTACGAAAATGTTATTGAGTAGAAATGCTGAAGTAAAGTGGTAGTAAATGATTATACAGTGCAATGAGTCTTCTTTTACTGTACATCAAGTCAATAGGTTTTCTTTTACGTTTCCTGTAAAATGTGATGGTTGTTCTTCAGAATTTAACAGAACATGAGAGAGAGAGTGCTGTTGTGCTGTATATGAGCACGACTGTGATCTGATCAAATAACTAATTATTAAAACAATTACATTTTGACTAGTATGGTTGCATCATATATTTAAGAACACTCCAAACAGTATGTACTGCATACACATTCTCCTTTAGACTATTACTACTAACATACTGTAACTGTAGACTGATGCATTCACTGACTTTCTGTGCATGTGGATTTTCATGAAGCAGGAGGATGGCAGTGAATGTCTACTCCACCTCTATGACCATAGAGAACCTAAGTCGTCATGACATGTTGGCATGGGTCAACGACTCTCTGCAACTCACCTACACAAAGATCGAGCAGCTCTGTACAGGTAAACACCTGAGCTTGGAAATAAATTAAAAATATAGATGAAAATGAAGTTACAAAACTACATATTTGTGTGACCTTGTTGCAGGTGCTGCTTACTGTCAGTTCATGGACATGCTGTTTCCGGGGTGCATATTGTTGAAGAAAGTCAAGTTTATTGCTAAACTGGAACATGAATACATCCACAATTTCAAGGTCTTACAGGCTGCGTTCAAAAGAATGAATGTGGATAAGGTGAGAACGTTTTACATAAATATGTCTCATCTTTATTCATCAATAGTGACAGGAATAGTTAACAAGACTGTTTCTATGCACAACAAAACATCAACATTGTACTCAACAATAATCCAGCACACTGACAAAAACTAGATTTAAAGTATCTTAGGTTTTGGTTGAGTAATCGATTGGGCTTAAACTAATTTACACTGTTGTCAAAAACGAATATTAAAACTAAATCAAAGACTGTTGTTATATATACATATAGAGCACCGCTGCTGTTTAAATAATGTTATAATGTAAAGCAGTAAGAGTTGTCTCTAGTTCTCTCTAACTTTTTTCCAGATCATCCCTGTGGAAAGGTTGGTAAAGGGGAAGTTCCAGGACAACTTTGAGTTCCTTCAGTGGTTTAAGAAGTTTTTTGATGCCAACTATGATGGGAAAGAATACGACCCTCTGATGTCACGGCAGGGCCAGGAGGGAACACCACCTCCACCTAACCCAGGTACAACACACACACACACACACAGTCAGCTGTGTGTGTCCAGAAACACTTCATTTCATGGCTCTCACCTTTGCATGCCAACTTATCACCACCTCTAAACCCAGATGAATTAATTCATCACAAACATAAAAGACCTGCTCGCTCAGGTAACACCCCCATCATCAAGCATGTGTGTGTCTGTCCATTCTTGTGAGTTGCTTTTGGATGTGACCGATCTGGCATGTGGGCTCTGATTGCAACTCAATGGTTCTGTGCAGCCACCAAGTTTCAAACAAGAATATCATATAGTGCATTTTACAATTTTATTTTTTAACAGTTTTTGCAGAGTTTACATACATAAAAATGTCAAGACATCTGTGGCTTCCTTCACAGAAAAGTTGTTTTATTGAATGACAAGAAATATGAACACTGAAATATCTACTTAAGTGCAAAAAAACTGATTCAAAACAAGTTTAATTAGCATTTAAAAACAACATTCTGATGACAAATGTACGTCATATACCAAATAAATAATAACATTTAAATAAATAGTAAAAAAAATGGATCACAGGAAACACTGAAACTGAATCACAGATGGGATCAATTCATAATTAATGATTTAAAAACAATATCTACTATGCATTAAAAGCCAAGGAAAATAAATAAGTAAGCAATGATTTAAAAGCAGCTAGGTCTGAGGCTGCTCTAACATTCAGATGTAGCTAATCCATAATTTAGTAAACGCGCAATCCCCCCACTGTTTGTATTTGGCCCTTAGGACCTCAAAATATGCATTGATGATCTTAGTGATCTTGCTGGTTTATGAAACTGCAGCAGTTTACTGCAGTGCCAGGCGATTCAAAGCCCTAAGAGATAAGTCAGAGACTGGTCAGAATCAGTTTTATAATGTTGTGTTTTTGTGTGTCAAGAGATGAGCAGCAGCATATTGAACCATCGTAAGATGAGAGATAGATGTCTGGTTAGATTGAAGTAAACAACATAGTTTGGTTCACATTTAGACAGACACAACACAGGTGAAGCATGAGTTATTAACTAACTAACAGACTGACTAACGCATGCATCCTTGTGGACATCCTATGAATAGTCTGTGTGTTTCTGTTGTTCAGCCCCCGTGGGAACATCTCCCACAGTACTGAAGAGTGTCCCTACCCCACAGAGGCAGAGCAATGTACCAGCAGTCCGTAGGACCACTGCTGGTATTCGTAACGGAGGAGACGCTGAGCTCGTAGAGCTCAACCAGCAGGTACTACTACTCTGTTCTGCTCAACCATTTGGCTGATTCTCAGATTTCCTGTGGCATCCATTTCATCTTGAGCATGTTTTCTGACCTTCTTTTGATGACTTTTGTCCCTGTCTGTCCTTGGATGCAGCTGATGGATATGAAAATGACTGTAGATGGACTAGAGAAGGAAAGGGACTTCTACTTTGGAAAGCTGAGAGACATTGAACTCATCTGCCAGGAAAATGAAGATGAAAACAACACAGTCATCGGCAAAATCAGAGACATACTCTATGCTACAGAGGTAAATAAGATCACATCACACATATATAAAGCACACGCACATAAACAGTTTTATAGTTTTGTAGTTTTGTACTTGCAATTACAGATGTGTGCTGTCACTGTACTGTTAAAATATATGAGCCCTGCTTCCACAATACGTCAGTGCTGCATGTAGCATATGCTTATATAAACCTGAATAGTATAGTAATAGTATAGATGGCTGACAAAAAAGGTTTATCCAGAAGAAATCATGCTGTAGAAGTTTCCACCTTTAGCAATTTTCTTAAATGAGGTTTCTCACTTAGAGTTTGCAGTATTCATAATTTGGTTTGGTTCAATCTAGTCTGAAATTCACACATTTTCAAATCAGCTTTCAAGGTGTAACACCTTACAAATGTACTAACTAAGGAGTTTCTGCTTTTCTGTGTCACACACTGTAGAATTGTGTTTAGTGGTTTTCAACGTTACGCTGACCTATGTTGTCTTTTGCAGGAAGGATTTGTACCACCAGAAGATGATGAAATTAATGAAGGAGCACAGGGAGACCAGAATGAGTTCTGAACTCCTCTTTTTCACCATCATTTTGTTCCTCTTCCAACTCTCATTTAACTTACCTGATTATTATCACTTACCTGTCTCCTTTTATTTGACTTTTTACAACCTATCATAACGTCTCCCATCTTGTCTGCAGCTATTCATATTCATAATGACTTTGTTGTACAGTCTAGCTTCCCAGACTCTTACTAGCAAAGGACACCTAACCCAGACCTGTCTGGACCCAGCTGCGTGTCTTGGTTTACCCGTTTTAACCTGTTACCACAGGGGCAGCTGCACTACAGGGCTAGTTTAGCCCGCTAGTCTGTCACAAGTTTAAGGGCAAACACATTGAGATTAGAGAGACTGAGCAGCCTGTCTGTCTGAAGACACTTTCTCTCACCGTGCACTATGCTTGGTGATCACACAGACACACACATGCATCAGGATTCTCTGCAGTTTATATATATATATTTATATATATATATATATATATATATATATATATATATATCACACAACATGGTGCTTTCCACAAAGTGTGGTCAGTTTTAGAATATTTCAGCTGGGATTTTCTCATGGTGAGGTTTTAAATGGTGTCACGTCCCAGGGGAGAGGCCTGAGCATATTGTGACTTGTGAACATATATTTAGCTTGAGGACATATCACAGACTTTGAAGCACATGTACAAGCATAAAAAAGTCATCATTCAAGTAAAATCACGATATGTTCTTATTCATCCGATTGTTCCACCACTGTTCTGAGAGCTTGTTTATGAGACAGTATGATGTATTTATGTTTTTATTTATTCATCTCTTTTTAATCTGATCTATACAGTTTATGAAATATTTGAGGTTTTGGATTGAATGACTTGCACTAAATGTAGCGAAACAAACCAACTGAATTGATCCAAATGCCAACATGCAGTGAGTGGCTTCTGTCAGGGTGATACAGGAAGGTGCAATTTTATATTTTGTAAATTTATTCTAAAGAGGTTTGTTTTTTATTTGTAATGTATTCCTCAATGGCCAGGTCAAAGGTTTCAGTGTAAAAAGCTATTTCTCTGACAATTCTATAAATGAACAAATATAGAAATGTAAGACCACAGACAGACACTACTAAACACTAATGTTTCACTGTGTTAATTGAGTTAAACATTTTAGCTGCTATTAATAATCCTCTGTTGCCGTACTCATTTGAGTTTTGTTGCATAGCATTAAAACGCCACAGTGGCTGCCAATGAGATATGAGCATGGTTTTAGGTCACTAACAGGCAGAGTTGGATTGAAATTGAAAAAGGAGAAAACATCCAACCACGTTTTGCCAAGGTGGTAAACCTGCATCTTTTGGGGGTTACTGCTGAAGTTAAATAAAGGGGTAACCAACTTAGTCATTGCGTGTGCTATTTGCACTGTTCTTGCTGTATTTTCTATTAGGTGTTGTATCATCTAATTCAGTATTATGTGCCAAACAATTCATGTCACACACACTTACAGTATTGTGCAACCACTTCTGACTTTGTTTTGCCTTTTAATTATTTACTAGCAAATATTTTGGGACCCAGGAACAAATGTATTGTTATGAAACAAAGGCACAGTTAACTTCCTAAAGAGTAATATAATTACACTTCTGCGTGTCTGTGGTTGTCACTGATTAGGCTTACGCTCACATTGGAGGACATTTTGAGAGAGATCCAAGAGTTTGTGCCAAACATTAAGTGCCTCTTTTGAACAACACCGCTGCCAACATTTACCATCTGTTGTACAGATGGCAGCTAGACAGGAAACTGCAGCAGGTACGTGATTTAACTCGACCTGGCACTCATCAGTCAAAAGGCCAATATAAGAGATTTTACTCGGAGGTAGGATTTAAAAGTTGATAAAAAAAATTAAACTGCAAACCTTCTTTCATTCATCTCCAAAAATCATTTGGTGTTAAAAATTGAAAAATCAAAATGTCACACAATCACATCAAAATATATGGCAACTGATCAAAGATTTTCAATTTGCTGTCGCATTAAAGTTAATTTGACATTTTAACTTTTTCTACGGAAGAATATCCTGCCACCGCTCTGACGTCACGCCAGCAGAGAGACGTGGCACGCGGACGTTTAAATGATCAGATCGTTGACGGTACGTGCCGTCGCGCAGTTTCCCTCAGCACCCGGAGCTACTTAGACCCGTTCTGGACCAGAGACATGGCTTCAAACAACAGTACAGCCGGCAAATGGGAGGTCGTGAAGAAAGGAAAGAAAAGTAACGGCCCAGGAGGAGGGAAGAACCCCGCTGACAAGAAAGCTGCCAACGGGGGAAGGAAAGCCCTCGGAGAATCTAACCAACCATCCAGACGTAAGTGAACATGGCCCGCTGTAGACTCGTGTCTAACTTACTTCTCTGTTTTAGCTCAAAAGAAAAATGGAGAGGTAAAATGTGTAACTTGTGTACATGTTACATGGTGTAACCATGCAGTAGTGTTAAAATGCCTCTTTTATCGTAAACTTCTTGTTGTCTTATTGATGCAGCAGATCCGGGTCTTTACTGTCATACCTTCTGACATGCTAACGTTAGCTAGCTTAAGTTCACGCTCTGTCTTCATTGATATGTTATTTTGACATTGCCCGTTTGAAGTCTTAATAATTTATCTGGGTGACCATAGTTTCGCTTCACTACCGTAACACTCATTTAGCTAATTGGCATTTCTGCCTTTTTTAGTATAAACGTCTGGCTAGTACAGCTAGGAGTTTCACTCAAGCTAGCGTGGGAACTTAGCGTGCTAACAGCTTCCCAAGCAGTTGTCAACAAAGGTATTGTCGTTACTGAGGAGCTGTAGCTATGGAGCATGTGTTACCAGTTTCGTGGGATTGTCGACCTTGTGCTGCAACGTGTGCATATTTCAGTGCATCTCAGTGGTTTTCTTACATTGTAAAATCAGTCAGATGAGTTATGCATTAGCTTTGCAAGCACGTAGGCTGTTACAGTGACAGCTGTCACTTCTGAGTGACCAGCTGTCGATGTGTGGAAATGAAGAATTGGACTTACAATTAGAAGTTACACAACCTAAATGTACTAGTTTCATTATAGTGTTATGAAAATATGTTTTTCCACTCTTCAGTGTTTTCCAACTTTGCCTTTCAGTGAAACTATTCTAGGGAAGACTAACCAAACACACTGAGTCCAGCTTCTCCAAGAAACAGCTTTTTTGTGTCTTCACATAAATGTTGGCATCTGTAGTCACTAAACAAAACAGTCAAATTGAAGTCTTATTTATGTTACTCCTCAGTATTTTTGTCTTTGTGCCTGTTAACCTTAATCTGCTCATGAAAAATGTGTTTTTTGTTACTGGCCTGACCTCGCGCCTCTCTGGGACTGTGTGGGAGACATTCCCAGCACAACCCAGGAACCGTTAGGTCCTAGTTTTGAGTGATTGTCACCCATGTATGGGGCTAGACCCAACCAAGGACATATAATTACAGACTAGTGATAGATCCTTTACTACTCTATATTCACTTCATACATCATACTCCACAGCAATTGTTCTCAACTGCCAGCCCCTCTGTCCTCACCAATTAAGGCTTCTCCTGAAATAATGGGTAACAATTAAGATACGATCTGACTCTCCTACTATTTTGTTTATTTACCTGTTTAGCTTGTCCAAAGTTTGTCTCTCTGATAATGACTGTAGATGTGTAAGTGGGTAGGTGTTGTAGTTATCTGAGATTTACTCCACATTGTTTTGCCAGACTATAAATTGGATTAGTCTTTTATCTCTGAAAGTTTGCTGCAGCTTTACTCAGCCCTACAAATAATCCAAATTCCAATAGGTATTCAATTCAAAGTGCCTTTTTGCCAAATCAGTTTGTTTCTCATAGGCCTTCGAGCACTTGAGTCATGAGATTGTTCATGCTCCTTCTGTGGTTTTGGCACAAAATTGTCCTTAACCTCAAGTTCAGCTTGTCTGTTAGAGTCGAGTAGAGTTAAGTTTAGGGGTAACATACTTCGAATGTGCCATACTGTTACTGCCTTGCTGTATTATCTAATATTATATTTAGCCCTTTCATCTCATTTATTTAATGTTCTCCTCTTAGGAAACATCAATTAACATTTTCTGTTGAATAGATTTAAATATTAGTTTCACCATTAATCAGGTTTTCAGTCTTCTTAGAGTAGATATCAGCATAGTCTTTATGTTAAATAATGCAAAAATAATATTAGGAATTGTCTATTTTAGGTGTGATTCTCAGCTTTCAGTCCTAATCTCACTACTAAAGCTTGCTGAGCTGTGACATTCACAGGAATGACAACTGGACTTTAGTGCGACCACTCACTTCAGGCTGCTTTCAGTGGTTTTCTTATTTCAGTTGAAGGAAGTCAAGTAAATACTAGAAATGTCTTTGCTGCATAAATTAGACATAGTAGCTTACTTTAAAGTAGTAACTTTGAATAACTTGTCAATGCTTATTTTGGGAAGTTACAAGGAGATTTAAGTAAGATTTGCAACAGTGATGATGCCTATCTCTATTTCCCTGTGGAGTCTTAGTTAATAACAGTCCATTACACAAGCCGTGGCTGGAGGGTGGAAATGCACTGTGGGGGGAGTGAGCCAGAAGGGAGTGAAATTACAGTTTCACAGATTGACTTGGCTTTTAGCGCACAGACACGATAGATGTTAAAGGAGACTGTGCAACTAATATAGTCTCCCACATTGACACAGAACAGTGTCTCACCACAGCTGCCTTGTTTCTTTCAGTGCCCCTGAAGATGTCAGAGACTCTGTATGATGGCTTTGAGAAGACGGGGAAGAAACAGAACAAGGAGCAGGTTCCACCACCATCCGAGCCTCAAAACAAGAAGCCCTCATCAAGTAAACCATCCAAGAAAGCCCAAACCAGCAATACAGCCACCCCTGCAACAAACAAGAACCTCGAGGAAGCATTCAAAGCTGTGAGTAATTCATATTTCAGCGTTTTTACTTGAGCGAGTGTATTAAAATAAATTTGAAAATTTGCTGGTTGTTCAAATGTTCAGAGTTGAAACTTGCTGTGCTATGTTCTAATCACATTAACACCGTGGTGTAATAAGTTGGTGAACAATTTGGGATCATTTCAGATTTTCTCTTTGGCGTCGTTCGTCTAACACTCGTTATTTTTTGCTAGAGTTTTAAATCAAAATTGATTCAATCTTTTCCTCAAGTGGGTTGTAATACTTTGCAGCAAATAAATTATATGCTATAAAACCTCTAAAACCCACAAATATCTTCATATAAACATACAGAAACAATGCTGCATTGTGACATTCTCAGTCTTATCTGCACAAGCGACGTGCTGTTTCTGCTAATGCAGCCTTGAACTTCTCTCTCTTTAGTTGGACATTGAGGATCTGAAACAACAGCTGACTCACAGCCAGACTCTGTTTCCAGAAAACCCATCAGTGTGGGTAAAGGATCTGGCAGGATACCTCAACCTCAATCTGACTGCGCCAGAGACTGAACCCACACTCAGCAGCTACACTCACGGTCTCTTTTTCTCAAAATAATCAGAAAAATGCTGTGCATTGCATGTTGCATGTCTCGTTTGCAAAACACTTTCTGATATTCAGAGATTTCTGTAGTGACTCCTGCACCTTTTTTTTCTCCCAGACTACCCATACTGCCTTACAGGGAAAGAGCTGAGGGGCGTAATTAAAGGCCTCATCGGACGTTGTAGTGAGGTTCTGCCAGATTTCTTTGACCACTGTGTTTCCTCTATGCTCAGGGAGATGGACAGACAGTCAGGTATGTATAAGAACTTACACAAATGCTTGAAAGTGGTTTGGATAACATCATCTCTCCATTTTCACACTGTGCTTTTATTGTTTTGGTTCACAAGTTGCTCAGCTCTCTTTTGCAGTCCTTGAAATGTATCAGTACTCTGGAGCGATATTTCAGTTAATGAGTGTAGCTACTACAATCTACGCTTTACACAGGTAGAATTTATTGCATGGATATTGAATTAGCCACTAGTTTTAGAGATTTTACCTTAGTAAACGGTCAATAGTGGGAGCTGAGTATTGGAGTGGGGTGACACAGAACGAAGGTCAAAGTGTTTTTGAACCATATATGGTGTTGTTACTTAGTCAGGGCCTTAGTCCCATAAGCCACCAGGATAGTCCAGGACCTTTTTGATTATCTGGATCCCCAAAAATGAGGATGAGTAGTGACAACATTAAAGAAGGGGGGGAAACACAAACAATGCCAAACAGCATTTTCCCCTTTTCTAGGAGAACCACTGCATGGCTATAGACTTTGCATTCAGGCAATCCTACAGGACAAACCCAAAACAGCCACTCCGAAGCTGCCAGAGGTGAGTGTCTCTGACCCTGAATCCTGCAGATAACTGACAGATTGCTGCTTATCTGCTCTTGTCTGGTCTTCTTAATATGTTCTTGTGAAAATATTAAGTAACAATATCTGTGAAGATTCTCAGTCGTCCAGGTCATGGTTATCTCAAAGGTTTTTCTCAGACTTGAGAAAGCGGAAGGGTGAAAAACCATTAAAACCTGTTTTGAACTAAACCAAATTATTTAGTTGCTTCATCAAGCAGTAACCAGACAGTACGTGCACAGACAATTTCACTTCCATTGATAAACTGGGCTTTGTCTTTTGCAATAACCTTGAAATAATGATGTTGTAACACCCTTCCCCCCCCCCTCTGTAGTATTTGGAGTTATTGCGGTCAGTTCAGAATCGCCCAGCGAAGTGTTTGACCATCATGTGGGCTCTGGGCCAAGCAGGATTTTATGACCTCAGCCAGGGACTCAGAGGTAACAGAAAAACTTGCCAGATGCAGCTTATTAGTCCATGTTTGCATCCCTAATTATCTTTGCATACATCTCGTTTTAACAAGGTTAGCTGCTTTCTTGCTGTTGAACCACAGCTTAATGTGCATTGTCCCTGGGGAAAGAACTAAATGGTATTCCTTTGTCCTCTTTGTCCCACTTTCCCAACTATATGTGATTGTTGAAATTCTAGGTTGAGGGTTAATCAAGCAACGGTCTGAATCAGACCAGTAACACGTCCTTCAAACACGGCTTCTCTAGGTCTTTGCCTGTTTTTTGTTAAGCTGTCAGGTGGTAGGATGAGCAGTACAGTAGGTGTTAATATGTGAGAGGATGCATTCTTACATTACATAACAACCTTCATCTGCAAAATAAGGTTACCCAGCAGCAGTGGAGTCCCTTTAAGTTAGGGAAGGACGCAGCTGACATGCTTTCTAAACTGAGGGACAACTCTAGACTTGGAACAGTCTAATTTTGTCTTGAGTAAGAAGGTGAATATTTTTGGGAGCATAACATTAAAAACAACATCAGATGTCATATTTAACTTTGCAGAGTTATGAGAAGTGACAGTGTAAAAACTAAAATCATGTTTTAATTTTCATTGTTATTAATCATTGTGATATCGTCGTGTTTTCTTTCAGTGTGCTTCTTAGATAGTTAACTGTGCACAAGAGTTGTGTTCTGTTGGCTGCTGTTTGCTCTAGGCTTTTTAAACGGGGAAAGCCAACTGTTGACAGATCCTCCCCGTATGAAGTGAATCACACACTTTGACTGTGTTTCAGTGTGGCTGAGCATTATGCTTCCTGTCCTGGGAGTGAAGTCTTTGTCTGCCTATGCCATTGCCTATCTCGAGCGACTTCTCCTGTAAGTCTAACAAATCAGTGGCTTATTTTACATCATGTTGTGGCTGTTTGTGCTTTTTTAAAAAAATGTTTACATCACCTATGTGCCCTGTCCACATTTGATATACTTACCTTTGATGTTGCTGTGAAAACTTTGAAGGTCTTAACACAGCATAAGTAAATTCGGCCTTTTTAATCTTGAATTTTGTTCTTCTTCTTCCAGACTTCATGCAAACCTAACAAAGGGGTTTGGCATCATGGGTCCTAAAGAGTTCTTTCCTTTGCTGGATTTTGCCTTCATGCCCAAAAATGCTCTGTCACCAAGGTGAATGTGTGCTAATGCAACCTGTGATGCTTGATGGTTTATCTGGTAGTATTCAGATCACAACACATTTAGTTAATAATTCATACATAATTATTAACTCAATCATTATCATCTTTTATCTTCCAAGATACAATTAGCTGTACTTGCTGTGTTTAATGTCTATGAGGCAGATTCAGTCATTTCTTACTGTTGGTTGTTGTGTGTGAGAAGGGAAATCTGCACAGTGATGGGAACAGTCTTGGTGTGTGCAGTTATCTATTCTTCAGCTTTGGTGTGTTTTTCTTTCTGTTGTACTTTTTTGTTCCCTTTTAAACACATTTGTGTTTCTACTCAGTCTGCAGGAGCAGCTCAGGCGTCTGTATCCGCGACTGAAAGTCCTCGCATTCGGAGCCAAACCCGAGAGCACGTTACATACGTACCTGCCATCGTTTCTGTCCAGAGCCACACCGCACTGTCCTGATGACATGAAGAAAGAGGTGAGACCCACGCGTTACTGGAGGATAATTATTTTTTGCATTCATGGAGCAACAACAGCAAGTGTTGCTAGAGTTTTCTGTAAGGTCGCTGCAGAATCTTGGCTAATTTAAAATACATTTATTTAGTTGCATGTTTTTTGAGATTTGGGTGAAGACGGTGTGTGAAGTAGATCTTTATTTTAAAAATGTTTCTTCCTCTTGTGTTTGCTGCAGTTGCTCAGCAGTATGACGGAGTGTTTGTGTGTGGACGTACAGAGTCTAGGTGTGTGGAGACAGCTCTACACCAAACACTTACCCCAGTCCAGGTGAACTACACACAACATATTTTTCTCAAGAATATTATTAGTTATTTCTAATAAAATCTAATTATTAAGATTCACCACAAAATGTATTAAAGTAGAAACTGACTCTTCATTTCTTTCTTTTTTAAGTTTGCTGTTGAATCATTTATTGAAGTCCTGGAATATCCTTCCACCAAAGGTAAAACACTCGTCATGACAGGCTGCAGGACAAACAACGTGTCCCGTGTAAAAGTGTAAACTTTACTCATGTCCCCGTCATGACTGTTGTCCTTTATTTTCTGTCGGCAGCTGCGCAAGAACCTTGAAGAGACAATCCAGTCTTTCAGAGTTACCAATGACGAGATGAGAGACGCCGTTGAATCCAAGGACCTTCATGAGTGCAATAACCTGTGCCAGGTGAGACAAAGAACCGTAAAAGCTCAAACTAGCCACTGAGCAGATTTGATCCCAGACTTCTCCTCTTCAACAGTTACTGTAAATTGTATGTTTAACCAAAGTGTATCTGCTTAGTCCTGAAGGTAAGACCAATTAGAAATGTTAGTAAGACTGAGGTCCTATTTTGGTCATTAGTCTTCTGTCAGTGTTGAACTGGTTCCTCTCTTTTATTAACCTAAATATGACCAGTGACAATATAAACATTCTTTTAGAAAACGGGTTAAAACAGTCTTTGACCTTTTTGTTTGTGCTTTTGTGTCTTGTGTTTCTGGAGATTCCTAAAATGTTTCCATACAACTGTACCCAACGCAAGAATAGAAAAAACGTGTTCTCAGTGATCCTTTTTTTTTCCATCACAGAATCTGCAGGTGAAAATGCGCGGTCACGGGTTCCCTTGGTCCAAACTCCTCATGGTTCTGCTTGTGTTTGCTGGCGGCTTCATCGCCCATGACATCAGATCTCAAGGCTCCTTCTCAGGTCTGCGCGATTTTAATTAAGCACTGCAGAACATGCACGGCCGTTTTTAAGTTTTTCTTTTTATTTATTTATTTATTAATTTTATAGGTTTATAATGATTTTTCTTTTTGTGTTTTAGATTCCACTACAGCAAAGTATCTGGGCAGCACAGGGGTCACAGCTGCATCTCAACAGGCCTGGGCCAAAATAACGGTCTACTCAAAACAGGGCTTCAGGTACAGCAGCTCTCTCCTTCAACAAACTAACTCAGTCACATTACAAAGAACACTAAGATACTGTAGATGTAATGGGACTGTGGTGCTTGGACCACATCCTATTCAGTAAAAGATTTATTCTGTGTGTTTGTTCTCTGTTTTTGCATTTTCTGCAGCTGGTTGGAGACAAACACGCCTCATTATTACTCTGAGTGTGCGCGGGTTCTGGGGCCCTTAATTGAACAAGGTTTGGAGAAGTCAAAAACAGCAGCTATCGTCATTTCTGAAAACACCTCACAGTTTGTAGCCTGGGTCAGAGAAAAGACACCACTGGTCATAGAATGGGTAAGACTTACTGAGTCATGTATAACTCCCTAATATTCACTTCATGTTGTTCAGTCGGTTCCAGTTACAGCGCCTCTTCATGCTGTTGTATCAGATATGATCAAATAAAATGTGTTTTCACTGTGGCTGATGTTTTACCTCTGCGTGTCTTTGCCAAGGTGAACACCAACACCCCAGACAGTGTGTTCCAGGTGTTGGCGTATCTGAGGGAGCTCCTCATCTTCATCCATCAGAACTACATCCTGCCAGCTCTGGCCTCCGTATCTGACCTGCTCCAACGAGCGTGGACCAACCTACAGGACTCCTGCAAGTCAGTACTCTGAGGCTTAAACCGTTGGTCATGCTCAAATCAAGTTATTAGATCCCTTCACCTCTTGTACGAGTTGGTCCAGAGCCGTGTTATTCTGTATTATTAACCCCAGCATTGTGCAAATGGTTCAAGGATTCTGGAAAGTTAAAAAAAAAAGTGTTGCTTGAAGCAGTATAGGGTTGATGGGGTTAAAAGGGCAAACTTTGAATTTTCTTTCTTTCTTTCTGCAGCGGCGAGGTGTCCGTGTCATGTCTGCAGGACCACGCGTTGTCCTTCACCAACTCGACGTGGCAGCTGCTCCAGCATACAACCTCCGCCATCAAGACGTGGGCTCAGGAGCTGCTGACGCGAGCATAACATCACAGATGCTGACTAATTCTCACACCCACAATATACACACAAATCTATATACATGCATACACACTGACCCGGCATGAGGCCGCCTGCCTGTCAGTGTGTCGGCTACTTTCTAAAGCCATGATTGGACACTGTGGGGTCAGACAAACAAACTTTATCTCGTTTTGGCAAAATTTTATCAATCCGTTTGCTCTTGTATAGATGTTTTTTCTACCAGTCTTTTTTGTCGCACCTCTCTCTCCCTCCTTGAGTTTTCTATTGCAAATTTGAGCTTATTTAACCTCTGGGTTTAACAAATTCTGTAATTTATAGAAATTGTAGGTTTGTAGATGATTTATAAATCCTTTTTTTTAAAGATATCGAAGTGTTATGTGAATGGCCTGGTGACGAGTAGGGATGAGAAGAAGTTTCATGTTTTGCCCAGGTCACTCTGTAATGAAGTCAGTTGCAGTACGGTTAAGTGGGAAAGGAAAGGGTGACATCTTCTGGTGGATCAGAACATTCAGACTGGACTGAATGAGTCGGAGCAAAATACGAGAGTCTAAAAGACAGGACTCTACCTGCTGTTTCTGTGCTCTGTGTGTGTGTGTTTACTGCTGCTGCTTCTCAGTAGTTTGACACCCTTGTTAAAATCAGCACTGCAGCTGTGTACCCGCACTTGAAGGCTGATGATGTTCTGTATGTATATGTGTGCGTGTGTGTTTATTTTTCAATAGGGGGATCATGATTGTGCCAACATCCCCATGTCAAAATATGGCTTAAGATTAACCCCTTCTCTGGGAAAGGTTGACATCTCTGACCATCTGTTCCAGTAACTCCCTGTGAAAATGACAATGACTAACGTCTTACTTTGTAATGTAAATGATTTATAATAAAGACTTCAACCCCATTCGCTGCCTTTGATGGTTTTCACCATTAAGAGTGGTGTCTGTGTGGCAAGCAACTAAATGCACCTGGTTGTGGTTGGATTTGTGTTTGTAGTCAACAATGAGCTTCTACGTTTCAGGGGTGCTGTTATTTTGCATCTGTGGTTTTATGCTACATGTCTTATCAGTCCAGTGTGGTTTCCTGGAACAACTTCCCGCTGCTGCAGTGATAAAGAATTTAGTTGTAGTTTGCTACATTTATCACAACTTAAAAGCTCACACCTGAAACTGATTCAGTCACATCTTAGGTTTAAACCAGAAAGTCGCTGGCGAACATGTGGCATTCGAAAAACACACAGACACAGTTCCATAAGTGCGTTACTGATAAAATTCACAAATACGAAGAACAACAAAAAGTGTCCTGCCTCAGGAATAAGTCGCTGATGGTAGTGACACCATGTACATCTGGCTTCAGCTCCTTCGATAGCTCAGTTGGTAGAGCGGAGGACTGTAGAGTGATATTCAAAGACATCCTTAGGTCGCTGGTTCGAATCCGGCTCGAAGGAAATGCTCACTTTTTGCCTCTCGGACCGGACCGGATAATAAAATGGCCAGTTTAGGTAATGAGAACATTATTAACTGTAACACCGCATCGAATAGGTGATTATCTACAAGACAATAAATCTGAGAAGTTCGTGGCGTGACGTCACACATTGTAGTACAGCCGGGGGATTAGCTCAAATGGTAGAGCGCTCGCTTAGCATGCGAGAGGTAGCGGGATCGATGCCCGCATCCTCCAAGTGTTTTTTTTCTTCAATGTCACTGCTCTCTGTCAGTAACTGTCGAAACCTACTTGTATTTTTGACTTAAAGAAAAAAAGCCAGACGGTGAATTCACACGTTACCTGTATTTCAGTGTCCAGGGTTGGCTACGTGGCAATCTGTGGTGTGTGCCATAAAATGTGGTACAACGTCCGCACTGTGGTGTTTAAAAAATCAAAAGACAATTGGAGGATGCGGGCATCGATCCCGCTACCTCTCGCATGCTAAGCGAGCGCTCTACCATTTGAGCTAATCCCCCGGCTGTGCTGTGTCCTACCACAGCTTTCTTCGATTCTCTTCTCTAAAAACCTGATGAGATGTTACCGTACTGTTTTGTAATTTCTCATTCAAAGCAAGTTCTTTAAATGCTGTTAAATAACTGTAAATCACTGTAAAACCTCAGTACCTATGTTGGCCATTTTCTGTGCCCGATCCTCGTGACGTCATTCCATATACTCGCTTTGTTGGACAGATCTTTTATTTCTGTGTCGTGAGTCCTTTACCTTTTTAAACACGTGCCAAACGGATCAGTCTACTATAACCTAGAAGACATGTTGACAGTGTGACATTGTAAAGACTGTTTCATGTCATCATGCCTTGAAAAAAAACACGCACTTCCGTATTACGTTGAAAGGGGGATTAGCTCAAATGGTAGAGCGCTCGCTTAGCATGCGAGAGGTAGCGGGATCGATGCCCGCATCCTCCAGTTGGTCTTTTTTAGAAAATAGCAATGAGACGCTGTATGTCCTAAAAAACGAACAAAGATTTTCAAAAAGCTAAAATGCCAGAGGTTTTGGAATGCTTGCCTGTAAACACATGACTTTTAATTCCTCCGTAAGGGCGGCAAGTTTGTTTTTGGGAATATTTGACCATTCATCCATGAGAGCCTGTGGGGTCAGACGCTGACGTTGGACAAAGTGCTGGCCCGCAGTCTCCACTCTGTCGGGTTAAGGTCAGGGTTCTGTGCGGGACACTCAAGTTCCTCCCCACCAAACTAACACTGTCCAGTGAGCAGAAGACAGTTCACCTGTAAACTGTAGTGGTTTCATGGCTTGACTGAGCTGTCCCACATCAAAATGCAATAAACCCTCATAAGCACCCCCCCAACCCACAACTTAACTGACCTGACTACTCACCTTTTTATATCTACACACGCAACAAGAGAAATGTAAAATCTAAATAATAAGTCCACAATAAAAGTAATTGAAGAAATACATTTTATTCTGTGGTTTTACATGCAAAGCACCTTGTAGAACTGACTCTTACAACCTCACTAAAACAGCTTCTCCACGTTCAGCAGATATTACACAAGGAGAGTTCCTTGAGCAAAACACACAACCCACCTCTTTTAAGGAAAAATAACAGCATCGACTTAGAAAAAAAAATCTGATGGAATTTTAAAACACAACCTGAAGGCAGTTTACTAGAAACTGTTGGTTGTATTTAGCAGCTTATTTAAAACCTGCAAACATAACTACAGCACTTTATCAGCTGAATACTGATGAGAAAATTTGAGCATCGATCAGCTGTAGAAACAGTAGAGCGCCCCCTGCAGGCAGAGCTCACTGACCAGCACTTATTTTGTTCAGGTCTAAACTTTGTGCTGCCGTTACATTTCTAGTAATAAAGTATGTCACTTCTGCTGCTGGTCTAGTTTTGAACAGTCATTAGACAAGCAAACACCTTTACCAGAGGTCATCATTGAAAAACCATCAACAATGAAAAATGTTTAAAAGCTCTGTCTAGTCAGGGAAACAAATCACCACCTTCTGCATACAAGATAGTCGTACTGAAATAAGATGAGAAACCTGTTTAACTAACACTCAACTAAAAAGCTGAACAAATTCTTTAAGTATAACAAAAAATGCCTAAACTTTACTGGGTGTAACCGTTAACGTGCGAGAATATTCACCAATCTAAATTCATTTAGATGTTATTTAGATGAAACCTGCAAATTAGGAAGCTAATCTGACCAAGTGACTCAGCAACAGGCATCATGTGAAAACAGTTGTCAGATGCAGCCATACATTTGTGCACACAACATATAAAAACAAAGAAAGTCTGATCTTCTAGGCCGTCAGAGGCTCCAGACAGCACGGTCCTGCAAATGGATGATAGTGGCTACAAATGATTTATGATGCTTTGCATAAAAATGTTATGGCTCGTCAAAGTAAGTGCATGTGGTGCCAATTACTAACTATATATTTAATTTACACATGGAATTGTACTTAGTAAAATCAGATGTGATCACACGAAGACAATGAGAAATCAAGTTAATAAACACACACACACATACTGTAGCTTTATAACATACTAGCTTGTCAGCTGACATGGCAGTGAAACCCCAAGCTAGTGATTCTCTTTTTATTCTCCCCATTGTCCCATGTTCGTCTTCTGCAGTGTCGTTCAGTTATGTAGAGCTCGGCCAGCTTAGTTTGGTTTGACAGCAGTGTTTGAACCCGTCGGCAGGTGGAATATTTCCCGGTGCTGTGCCGTCACTGCCTCGCTTTCTGCTCAGTGTCCAAAAGTAAAAGGTATACTTTCATCTTTGTCTTTTCCTCCAATGTCAGTGCAGAGTTACAACAAGCAAAAGCAGCAGAGGAGCGTCCTGGCAAGGATCCGAGTGGTGGAGGTCTGCTTGCTGCCCGACACCTACACCTCTTACATGAAGTCATCTGAATCGTAGGCATCCTATAAATGACACAGTGAAGCACGTGAATCGTTAGTATGAAAGCAAGAATCAAAATACAAGCAAATCCTCTTCTGCAACTCAGTATGTTAACTTCTAGTTGTTAACATATTTCAATCAAACTTCTCACAGTTAGTATAAACAAAGTAAGTTTGCTTCTTAAATGCATGTAGATGTTAAACATGTGAGAATTGTTAGGAGTTCTCTGGGAATGTTGCCTCACCTCGTTAGTCTTCATGTTTTCATCCTTCATCAGTGATGAATAGCTCCTGGAGAAGAAAATGTGATGCAGTGCTTTAAGAATGGATGTTCTGATCCAACCATTAAAGAAAAATGGACATTAACATTTTCTCTGTTAATATCAAGTTATGGTATTGCAGACTTACCTGAGTTCTTCCATCTCCTTTTTCTTCTTCTGCTCTTCTTTTTCTCTGACCTTCAGTTGTTGTAGTTGAGCTTTCTTCTCGTTCCTCTCTTCTCTGTCTCTTGACTCTTTCTCTGCTGCCAGGTCAGGGAAACGTTCTTCCTTTGTTTTCTCCAGGCGGTTTACAATCTCATTGACCTTCTTTTCCACTGCCACGATCTTCACCTGTGAAAATCAGGACAGGTGAGAAAACCTATGATCAGGTCAAATGAACCTGACTGCTGAGTGTTTTCAGTTCAGGTGTGGTTTACGGACTTCTTTCTGTCGATGGAAGCCAATCTGTCCTACATCCATGTCCCCGGTTTTCTTCAGGTTGGCCCATGGTGTGTAGACCACGCTGATGTTGTTCATCTTACAGCCTGACAACAAACACAAATCTTTCACATACACTTTGCAGGGATATGCATGTGATATGTGTGTATTATAAATAACAGCATTAACAGTTTGTTTATGCATATTTTCCAAGAACTAATGTTATAGAAAATAAGAAGTTTTACCTTGGATGCTGTTGTTTTTCACTAGCTGAGCACAGTCTATCAGCACCTCTGGAGGAATATCATCTATGGTTTGACCCTAGAACGTGCATGTCCACAGAGGTAAAACATGGCTGTGTGAACTAAATGCATCAGCATGCTTCAAAAAACGTTTTTAAATGTGTGTTAACCCCTTTCCTAAGTTTTACATGTTAAAGATTGTTTTGTTTCAAGCTATAATGGCTATATATGACAGGTATCTTAAAAAATAACTCACTGTGAAGATAAGACAATACAGACCACACCCATAATCCATTAAACTGGTTATAAATAGTAACTTTGCATGATTGTGTTCCATTATTTCTGTATATATGGTTCATATGTGTTGATTCTGTACCTTCGGTAATCTCAAATACACATGAGCCGAAGATAGTTTGTCCACATGAAACCTGCAAGTGGAAAAAAAAAACGAATAAAAACATTTATACTTGTAACCACTTCAGTTGTTTAAAAACTATTAGAACAAGAGGCTGCAGCACTTGTTTTTAACCACATAATCATTTGATGTACACAGCAGATGTAATCAGGAAAACTCTCACCAGATGTCCTCGGGCCATCCGTATTTGATTAGGTCTTCATCTGGCAAAAAGGACAGATGTGGCATTATTTATTTATTATTAATTTGTGTAATAGTAATCAACGATGACAACACACAAAACTGATCATAACATCTTACTTTCATACTTGTCTTTTCCCATGTAGATCGTGTAGGGAGGTTTCACCACTGAGAGAAGAAAACATTAAGTAAATTGAGAAAACAAACAGGTATAAAACACATTAAGACACAGAAATAGTCATATTAACTTCTAACTAAAGCGGTTCTATTTAAAAGTGCAGGCTAACCAGGCTACTGGCTAACACGGCTACTAACCCTTTACTTACCGTTACTTGTGAAGTAGAAGACCATTGTACGTGAATTAAAAGTGCTACTAAATGATTAATGGTAATTGTGTAATATCTGAAAGTTGACAAATGTATGACCACAACTAAACATTAACCAACGGTTCTTTGCTGCTGTCACTTTACGCATGTACGAAGTTGTTGCTAACTGCTAGTTAGCGTGCAGAGGGCAGGAAGCACGTTCTTCTTCTTCTTCTTCTTCTTCTTCTTCTTCTCTTTCTTCTTCTTCCTTCTTTTCTTCTGGTATATCGGCAGATTGCAAAACCAACTTGAAAGTGCATACCGCCACCTACTTTGTTGGAGTTTGTAGAAATATTAAAATTTATATGGACAGGTAGAATAATAAATACACTATTTAAAATAATATATTTACCTTTAACATCAAAATGTATCATTCGTGGGATGGTAAAGGTTTATTTTATTGTATTTTATGTAACTGTCTGTGAAGATTGTCAGTCAGCCAGTTAATGTTTATCCTCGTACGCTGCTGCCGGGCATTAACTTTTAATTTGAAAGAGTATATTTTACGCGTTTATTATGGTAGCGCCATGACGCCGTGTTTCTGTTTCCGGTTTGATTGCGTCGTCTTCCTGGAGAGTGGCGCGCTGTTCAAAACACCGAGAGGAAACGCGGGCAACAAGATTGTAGAGCCGCCAGAAGTTCAAACAACAGATTACTTATTATTTTATGTAGCAGACAGAATCATATTCGGTAAGATTACTCCTTCGTGTTTTATGCTTGACAAATTTGTGTTATTGTGCTTGCTACGTCGCTCGTTGCTTTCTTTAATGGCGTGTTTACTTTTAAGTAACTTAGCGTCGAGTTAACGTCAACCTTAAATCTACTAACATTACACAAATACAAATATCACAATCAGGACCAACACCTACATTCTTCCTAAGCGTAGGCAGCTGCCATTATTGTCAGGCTCTAGTTTGTGTTGGAAGTCACCTTTGCACAAGCTAATCATCCCGCCAAGTACCCATTCATCTCGACTACTACACGTAATGCTAAGCTAACGTCAGAGCCGGGACACATTTCAACACAGTCAAAAACAATCGGCTTAAAACGTTAACGTTAGCGGGTGGATCAATAATCAATAATGTCCTGTGTGTAAATGTCTGTCGGCCTCCACAGGCTCTATGCAACCAGCTACACCAAAGCCTGCAGCAAATATGGCGATTTATCGCTAAATAAAATAAATATGAACACTACTTGAACAAACGTGTTTAAACCCAAGCATGTCTACTTGTGCAGCACAATTACCTGCAGCAGCTTTCTATATTGCACATAAAATATAAGCCCTGTTAAATGGTAAATCGACGAAGCATATATCAAACAGCTTATATCTAGTATTGCACGAAGTTGTGAACAAGCATAAATAATTGAAATAACATGTTAGAAAACCTAACAATATTGGATCACATGCTAACTCAGAAGAGCTGCTTTGTTTGCACAGGCTAAGCTTGTGAAAATGATGCCAACCACTACCAGGAAGAGAAAGCTCTCCTCTCTGGACTCGGACAGGTAAGAGTCACAGGTCAAACCTATGAAAATACTGTGTTTTAGCATTTTCTACTCTTGATCTAGTCAAAATGTACATCTAATCATATTCTTACGTTTCTTATTTTAGTACATGTGGTTTTTTGTTTACAGTACAACTAGTTAAAAGTTTTTTCAAAAGAAGATTTTAGAGAAATTTAAGTAAGAAGGGCTGTGTTGGGATTTATTTTTGTCACTGATGTTACCTCCAGTAATCCAGCCAAAAAGGGAGTGAGAGAGGAATTGTCCCCTGTGAAAAGAAGATCTCCCAGGAAGAAGCCAGCAGGGAAAGTGGATAAAGAGAATTGTCCCTCACCGCGGAAATCGCCACGAAAACTATCAGGTAGTGTTCGGTGCTGAAAGGCGAGTGTGAACCAGTCTGACAGATGGTTTATAGTACATAGTATATGTTTCTACCTTTACCTTTTCTAGATTCGCCAGCCAAATCACCCCGTAAATCAGCTGCCAAACCTTCCATGGTTTCAAGCTCCTTCTATGGCCAACAGAAGCCCATCTATCTCACTCCACTAGAGAGAAAAGCAATCAAGGAGTCTCTGCCTCCTCCTCCTCCTCCTATCCCTTCACCTTCCTCCCAAGCTAAAAATGCAGGAAAAAAGAGTAGGAAGACCATAAAAGGAGGAAACAAGCTAAGAAAGGCATCTGCAGCATCTAATAATAAGAGGAGGATAGGTGTCAAAGGCTCGGCAACATCTGCAGGGACCATTAAACTGTCAAAACTAAATCGCAGGTTTGTTCCCAATTCAGTTATAACTGTTACCTTAGTTTTGTGTGTACATTTGTATTATGGATTGTTTTAAATATGTCTTCATGATTGTTGCATTTTTTAATTTAGCGGTGTCACTGCCACACCAGCATCTGCTACAGTTGCTGCTTCGGCCAACATCCCGAAGCCGGCCGAGCCTAAAAAAGCAATCGGCATCACTTTCAGCAGCCTGAAGCCCAAGATCTTTGTTGGAGCTGCATTCTTTAGCACGGGGAAGAAGCCTACGTCTATGTACAAGAAATCCACACCGAAATCCTCAACCAGGCCAGCTTTGGTCCAGGGGAAGAGTAAAGGTGTCCCATCTCAGACCAAGAGTGAGAAATCAGAGCAGCCACAGCAGCCTGCTTCAGCGATGAACCAGAAACATCCTAAAGAGGTGAGAGAAGCCGCTCTATGTTTATACTCAATCGAGACAAAGCTAGCATCAACATAATGTATTTAGCATTTAGCTCTGTGTGTTAATACAAAGCCTGTACACATGCGGTGGCTGCAACTCTATTATCGCCAGTCTGCTTTTAAAACCAACTGCAGTCCCTGATCGGTCTGCAGACCGCGGTTATATAAAATGCAACCGTTGCATTTGACCGTCAGACGGTCGCTATTGGAGGGGCGCACAACTTCTATTCACAAACTCGTATTCTGTTCTGTCACCTGGCGTCACATGCAGCAGTCATGCTCACATCACCTACCCGACGAATAAACTGTCAGTGTGACCTGTGGTCGTTATATAACGTTATATCGTAACACACGTACATAGTGATATCAGTTCCTGAGGTTTCTGATCAACACAAGTGAAAGTGAAGATCATGAATTCTGTATGTTTCCTGCAGACATGTGTGCAGCCAGTTGAGACAGACGCCAGCCCGAATCGGCCTGAAACGCAGAGAGTGAAGTTTGATCCAAAAGACTGGATGGACTCTGCTAATGAAGATCCTGAAACGCCAGAGCCATTAAGGTTTCTTACTTAAATCCCTAAACCGTAACAGGTTTACTGTGATGTGGTGGTTAGCACTGATGCTAGGGTTCTAGGTGTGAGTAGGGAATTTGGAGATCATGAAAGGATAGTCTGTCTGAATTTTGCATACCAGCGCCTTCTGTTTTTATTCAGGTAACTAATCTTTATCTTCCTCCCCCAGCTCTCCTAAAATGTTGACTGAGAAATATGGGATAAGCAGGGAGCTGTCGATTGTATTGATAAGGACTCCAACCGGAAGTTCTGCAGCCCCATCGATCCATAAACGGGTACAGCAGTGCATTTCTTTTCTTGTTGTGTCTAAAGGGAAAGCTAATGACTAATCATCTAGCAAATATATCTTTTCTGTTTTTCTAGTTGGTGGTTCTGCAGTTGATCTTCATGTTTGTTTTTTCCAGGATGACTCGCTGACAGGCAGCTCCGAACCCGTGTTTGACCCGAGTGATTTAAGCCCCACCCACGCTGCCTCTAGCCCCCCCAAAGGTACACACCCAGGCATGTGACGCGGCCTTCACCGTGACGCTGAACTAGCTCACATTGTGTTGCTGTTTTCAGACTTATTGATAAAGATCAAATATCAAAAGCTTTGACTTAGATCGTTCTGTTTTCTCCTCAGAGCCTGCAGCAGTTTATCCCATCTTTGGCTCTGCATCCAAGCGGTGAGCATGTTACCATTCAACACGGTGCAAGAAGATTTCTACACACAACCCAGGGAGAGGAATTTGCATTTATCCAGGCAACATCATTTTAACCTATTTTGTTTTTGTCCCATAGCGTAAAGAACGCAGCTCTGTGGCCCCCAGTATCCTGCAGCACCCCTCCTGGCCCAGTGACGTCACTGCAGTCTCCACCTGTTCGGGAGCGATCAGTTCGCAGGAGGAAGGAGAAGCAGGACGCTGACCAGCTCATCATTGTATGTTAACCAGGTTATGTGTTATGTAGCCCTACAGTTAACAGGTGTGTGTGTGTGCGTGTGCATGTGTGTGTAGCATACCACACCACATCACTCTAAGAACTCTACAAACACAGCAACACAATATGAAAGACATCACAATAAATAAAAGCACCAGTCAATGTCTTACATGGCGCGAAAAGCCAAAGAATAAGTGTGTGTTTAAACGTGATTTAAAAACGGCGAGGGAAGGGGCCTGTCTGACGTTCAGAGGAAGCTCGTTCCATAGTTTTAGAGCCACAGTCACCTTTGGATTTATATTTTGTCTTGGGGATGAGTAAAAGCATTTGATCAGCAGATCTGAGGGAGCAAGGAGGGGTGTAATGATTTAAGAGTTCAGATAAATAAAATGGAATACATGCGCCGATGGCAAAACAAAAAAAATGTTATTACAAACGTGATGTTTGTCAGCAAGTTGTACCTTCAAAGTGGGTTGAATGGTGGAAAGTAGGAACTTAGTGTTCGTCTCCTGTGTGTGCTGACTGCGTTTTCGCCATCAGGACGCAGGGCAGAAGCAGTTTGGAGCGACGACCTGCAGCTCCTGTGGCATGGTGTACAGCGCAGACAATCCAGAGGACAATTTCCAACACAGCCAGTTCCACCAGAGCTTCCTCGATTCCATCAGATTTGTGGTAAAGCTGCTTTCTCACTGAACCTTTGACAAAATGTGCATTTTTAAATAAATTAAAGAGTTCATTTCACAGGAGGATGAGTCTGTAACTACAGCTCTAGAGTTTGTTTTTTTCCCCAGGGTTGGAAAAAGGAGCGGGTGGTGGCCGAGTTCTGGGATGGAAAAATTCTCCTGGTCATGCCAGATGATCCCAAATACGCCACTAAAAAGGTGAGGACCTGAACGCTTCAGTTACCAAACATGTGTTTATGATGGATTTCGTGTTCATATTCTCGTGTTTTCCGTTTTGCAGGCCGATGATGTGCGGCGTGTAGCGGACAGTGAGTTGGGTTTCCAGCAGGTGACTCTGAGCAGACCCGCACAGGCCAAAACGTACCTGTTTGTCAACACGGAGCGCATGGTGGTGGGATGCCTCATTGCTGAGCCCATACGGCAGGTATGCTCGTCGTTTGACTCTAGGCTACTAACAGTCAATACCTGTAGGTGCATTTTTGCGTTACCTTCAAACTGAAACAGCCTCATAAGTGACTCCACTTCACCGTCTTTCTTCTCAGGCTTACAGAGTTCTCGAGCAGCCGGATCGGCACAAAGATATGACCAAGGACGACTTCATGGAGCGACACAGAGCCTGGTGCTGCTCTACCGTCCCAGAACAAGCTCTGTGCGGGATCAGCCGGATCTGGGTCTTCAGCCTGGCCAGGCGCCAGGGCGTCGCAACCCGTCTGCTGGATGTCGTCAGGTACGGCGTTGCTCTCCAAAGCCTCTCCAGTGATGTCAAATACTCGGTGTTCATTGTTCATGTTCTAATCACATCTGTATCCGGGTCTTTAGGAGCACCTTCATGTACGGCAGCCACCTTACCAAGGATGAAATTGCCTTCTCTGACCCAACGCCTGACGGCAAATCGTTTGCAACAAAGTACTGCAACACGCCAGCGTTCCTGGTTTACAACTTCATTGCGTGATGCTCGGGTTAAAGTTCAGTCAGTAAAGTATGTGTTAACAGATGTTCTGGCAACAGTTTTTTTATTCTTATGCAAAGCAGCCACTGTTCAGGTTTGTCGTGTTGACTCGGACACACGTGTTTGTATAAGCTCCTGTTTGAGAGATTTGTATTTTGATAAAACACGTATCACTCAGCATTTATACTCCTGCCTGGTTTGCTGAAATCAGATTTGTTAAATCTGTCGGTATGATGGCAGCGTTTCCTATTTAGATGTTTATATTCTTCTTAGAGTTGAAAGCTGTAGTGACTGAAAATATGAGTATTTGAATTAGAAGGTTTGTTGGATCAAAGAAAACTAGAGTCCCAAACTTTAATGTTTGATTTTTTTGCCATCAGCTTGAGGTTTTTGTTCTGTTTTTGAAGGAAAATATGTTTATGGACACTGGCCAGCGATATCATCATCGTTCTAGTTTGTATATAGATTTAATAAACATTGTTTTATGAACTTCTTTAATGTTTTAAAGGTGACACACTAACCATACAATATGAAGATTTGAACTGGAAACGTGTTAAAAGTGTGTTTTTGTGTTGCCCCATCACATGGTCTCCATCAGCAGATAGAAATGTTTAGAAATATACAGCTGTGACCACAAAAAAAAAACCTGATCAGGTTGAAAACACCAGAACAAAAATGCACATTTAAAATGTGGAAACTTATTTAAATATTTTTTTAATCAAAGCACTTTGAGGTCATGGATGGACATTAGTCATTGATACATTAGCCAAACAGCTTTTAGTCTAATTAAAATGTGAAATATAAAGGAGACATCTAAGTGTACAAATGTGAAATAACCTGAGAAGGTAATGACAGAAAAAAAATACATTTAAAGGTTCACAAAAACATTACAGTCATACATGTTTCTACATCGAGGCTGCGTCATCACATTTACACATCACGGGTATTTCTTTTCCTAGAAGAGTAACGGGCTGTGAGCTTGAACTCTGAACACGGTGTCAAGTTAGTCAATAACGATGACCTCACAGGACGCTTTCTCCAGCAGGGTGTTGCTCTCCAAAGCCTGGACGATTTGGGCAGCGGAGGGTCTCTTCCTGGGGTCTTCCTCTGTGCAGAGGTAAAAGAGTTCCACGGTCCTCTGGTACGAGCCGCCCAGAGCTTCAGTGTCGAGCGGTGGCCTCGTCCCCAGCCTCTCATAGTAGGCATCTTCATCAAAACTCAACATCGAGTCATCTGAAACGGTAAAGATATAAGGTGTGTCAGAAATCATAGAGGGGAGTTTAGAATATATTTAGCGAATGATCAGTAGCTCAAAACGTACACTCTGAACTATACCATGGTACTTTAAGACAGCAAAGGTTCAGTTCTTATGGATGACGATTTTAACATATGGTGTTAAAAGTGTGATGCTCAGTGGTCAGAGCGTCTCACCTTCATCCTCGTCCTCGTCCTCCAGCATATCCACGTGAGGCATAGTCAGTGTCATCATCTCCCACAGAGTCAAGCCGTAGGCGAAGATGTCAGCCCTGTCTGTGATCTCTCCTTGCTCCTCCAGCACCTCCTTCGGCTTCCACGGCTCTGTACCGATGTACTCCGCTTTCGGGTCCGACACTGAGGACAAAGTAAAAACACGTGCAGTCAAAACAACATTATGATTCCTAAATCTCACATTATCTTCAGTCTCTACAGTCACAACAGAGCGGCACGCAGCTGTTTGTATTTAGTTTAAATGAAGCCCAGTAAAGGAGAGACCCCACTGGCTGATGACGTGTGTCGCAGCATGATAGGATTTATGTTTCTGTCTGGGCAGAGAAACAAAGTCATTTCAATCCATGATTTATCCCGTTTGTGCATAGACACATGCTAAACTCAAGTCAAACATTTCAAATTACAAGAGCAGTAATGCTGCTCAAACATTACCTTTCATGTTTTCATCCAGCTGCAGCGACACGCCAACATCGCAGATCTTCACCGCCTCAAAGTCGCCCTTGATCACCACATTGCACGACTTCATGTCTCCGTGCAGCAGCTTCTTCTCATTGTGGAGATACTGAAAAGACAAATAATTTAAAAAAAGTACTGCTGGCTCATTACTGGAATACACAATCCTGCATAAACAGTGTAATCTAAAAATGACGTCTCCCTCCGTAACATATAAATCAAACAGCATAGCTTAGGATGAACTGTTGCCATTTTACTACACACATAAAACCGACATAGTTCAGTCCATCAGTACTAGAAATAAATCTGTCTTTATGAATATGATAAAGCTCTGTTGTTACTGAATAATTTACCTGCAGACCACGAGCCACGTGCAGAGCCACTTTTTCTATGTTTGCTGCAGGAAAAGCTTTCAGGCCGTCCTCTCTCCTCTTCTCTATCATGTCATTGAGGGACTGTTCTCCTCCGTACTCCATGGCCAAACACTTGGAACCGTCTTTAGCCGTGGCAAAGGCACGGAAACCTTGTTGTTAGAACAGAAAAGCGTCATGTGGGGGACGTGAGGGGAGACGGGGATGCCTCTGTTGTAATTCTGATATAAACAAATATTGTAAAGACACCGTCTTCTCTTACCAACGATATTTGGATGCGTGATTCCCTTCAGGATCTTTGCCTCCTCGTTTAGGCGAGTCTGGTACACAGACACTTGTTTGGATGCACATTTGCTGTTGATCTTCTTCACAGCCCAGGGAGATGCGTTCAGCTTACCCCCTCTGGAATCATTTGTTCAACAATACTGTATTAGTATCTGTACTATGTAAAATGAAAATAAAGTTTAATCTAACTTACATAAATTCTTCTGGAATTTGAGAATTATTGTAAAACATACAGAGCAAAAGCGAAAAATTATTTAGTCAATTAGTTGGTTATTCCAAAACAAAAAGATTAGAAAAAATTCTTATTTGAGAAGTTGGACTAAGATAAAAAAGATTATAAAAACGCTAGTGGGTAAATAATTTTGCAACTGATAAGTAGTTTGGGTCAATTTATGAGGATTTACAGGAATAAAATATACACATAGTGAAAATATTCATTATGTTAAAAAAAATATTTTAAGATGAGCGTCCCAAAGTCTGTGTTCATTCATTTGACTGACGCTGTATTTTCCTTAATGAAGTAACCTGTCCATGAGGTAAACATTGACTCCCGTGCCACAGCCCAACTTCTTCATGAAAGGTGAGGCTGGGATGGTGATGGGGGTCCCTCCGCTGCTTCCACGGCTCCTCGTCCGGACAGTTTGTGGGGTCTTGAATGCGCCCTCGTCGAAACATGTGGCAGGAGAGGCCATGTCTGCCAGGAAAAAGAAAAACATTGAACTACCCAGAACAGAGGGCAGCAGCTACACAAGCCGACTCAAAGATCTGGGGGTTTTCGTGTTTCACTGAGTGTGTATGAAGTCGTTTTTATTGCTGAGTGTGTAAAACAACAATAAATCGCTGAACTTTGAATGGAGGCTGGCATTAACGCCCTCTACAGCGACGTAAAATGCCTCAGATTTCAGTTAGTTTAAGGTAAATGAAGTAAACGCGTCAGTGTTGCTGATGCTGCTGCAAACTTTACGTTAACTAGAATACACTATTATTAGATTAATGCGGTTCAGTGCTGGATAACTTGCTTGTCCGCAATTGTACGTCATTTACTAAACATCTACCCAACGACGTAAACACCACAGCGACCAAACGTAACCGCGCCAGCACGATTCGTTTGAACCCGAATCACCCAAGACGTGTAATGTTACCTTCTGGTGAGTTTGAGCGAGATAAAACAATTATTTGATAAACAAAAAGAACATTACCTGAGTTTTATTTGGCTGTCACAAGAAAAACTGCAGCAGTTAAATCGCGCCGAACATTCAAACTGGTGACAGGAACAGTACGGAAGCCGCGGAGGAACACCCGAACACAAACCGTTTCTAATGACCGCAGCAAATAAACTCTAAGACTATTAAATAGTGTAAATAATATATAGTCAATAATGGAGAGCACGTTGAGGCTTTAAAATTATTTAACCCTTATTCTAAAAGTCATCAGAGTTGTAATGAAAGTATTTCACCAGCTGAGGTCAGTCATGTTACAAAATCTGTGAATGTCTGCACTGTGGATGTGCATTCCTTACAAAATCTGTAATGTTTCGGTTGAATCTTGCAATCTTACTGTTGGTTTGCATTTTATTATTCACTTACTCAAATATAGATCAATCTGAAATTAAAAAACCCAAACAACCAATGCATAGAGGGGGATAATTGCCGTTGCTGATGACTTACCTTGTCCCAGTGTTTCAGTCTTTTTAAATGAACCACCATCTTGACTTCTGAACACTAACCTGTTTGCAACGAAGGAACTTGGGAAGTGTACACAATTCCAGTTGTGCTTTAAAGTTCCCACCACACGTGACGTGCTGGGACACTCAAGAGTATCAGTCAGTCTCATTCTGCTCTCTTGACTTTTGTGAAAGCATTTCCTCGCCGCTGATGGCGAACCTGACCTTGACCTCCACTCTCACGATTACATTTTTTTGTTTCAGTTCCTTCACACACTGCAGATGTTCCGAGCCTGGTGTCCTCATTGTGTGGCAGGATAACTGCTCCATTATGAGGAAGACGAGCAGGAATGTGGTCTGATGACAAATGGACGTGCAAGTAAAGACTGAGGCAATAGATTTTGTCAGTTTCTCCCTATTCTGCCGGAGGGAATGGGGAGAAACTCATGTCGCTCCTGCCACATGTGGTGGTCTGCTTTAAATGATATGTCACTTAATGGGCAGACCACAGACCATCAGATGAAGATCAACTGCAATGCGTTATGTAGGAATACAAATTAAAAAATAAGAGGAACGTGACTTTTATTTCCGTTTCTGTGCTGGTGGTAGCATCCTTTTTGTGTGTACATGCTGTATGCTTGCACATTGTTCCAGATATGAACAGTAAGTATGTAGTACTGATGCAATATATCTACTGTGCCCTGAAGTTCCTGTGCCTTCACATCTCACCATAAAAGACATGTAATAGATCATACCTTTTCCAAGTTGATAAAATAGATGCCACTCTCAGGTTAATCTTTATTATATATATAAAGCAAGTATGTTAGTGACACATAAAGGGATTCCATGTTGATAAAACATAAGTTGGATAAATGAAGCCACGCTGCCCCAAATCAAACAGACTTCACCAGCTTTGTTCTGCCCGTTGAACATGTGTGTAGGAGATCAGATGATTTTCAGTAATTTCTTCATCCGCTCCCCATGTGGAAACATTCATACCTGTGATTACACGTCAGAGCCACACACACGGAGTCTAAACGCCAATATGATCGTGGCACTCTCTCTCTTCAACAGTGTCAACTTCCTCTTTCTCTTCACCTGCTGATGTCTTGGTGCCTGTTTCCAATTCTCCTACTCTCCTCTTTCAATTTTATAAAGAATAACAAAGTTCAACCTGTTTAAACAAATCTACATTTTATTATGGCAGCACTGCATATACAGCATTATAGTGGGATAAAAGTGTATTGTTGTTGTATAGCCCGTACACGTAGACACCGGTGTCCTTAGAGCCGTTTTCCCAAAGTTGCATATAGAAATGTCTGTGCACAGCCAAGTATACATTACAAAACCAACCACTTTATAATCAGTACTGGAAAAACTACACTACAACACACAGTTTAAGTGCACTTTCAAAGGTGTGGTATTGGCAAGCTTTGCATTTCCAGGGTAATTGGGTTGTTTGACTCTGTGAGGCCAAAGCTCTGATCTGAGGTAACTAATCAGGAAATCACCTCTCACCATTTATCCTGCAGATATCTGATAGGCCACAACTCAGCTGGGAAGGAATGCGAGTCAGAATACAAGAAGAGGGTCAACTGGAGGGGACCCTGGCATCACATATTGGATTGGTCTGTACTACTTCGACCTGTCGCACTCTTTTCCTACAAACAAATGGGAGTTTTAGTCGCTGCTCTGAAGCTAAAGCCATATGTGCGTCGTTACACCTCTTTGAATGGAGGCAAATAAGCTCAAACTAGAGCAGGGAGGCGCGGAGATGTCACAGGAAGAGTTTCTGCTTTTCACACAACTACATGCAGCTTTGTACTTTAAGTACATTTTAGAGCATGTGCGTAGTATTTTTTTAACTTGAGTAAAGATACTTCTACCTCCACTACTTATAGTGGATGACATTTCTGCCACCTCTGCATTTTTAACCCTAAATCTCTACTGACCTCCAAACTAATTAAACCTAAATTAGTCATTTATTAAACACTTATTACATTTTAATTAACCGCTACCCAAGGGCAGACATATGACCTTAAAACGAAGAAGAATTTGTTTTGTTTACAAGCTGTGAAAACAATAAAGTCAATTAAAGCGTTTCTATCTTATCTATCTTATCTTTACAGTCTATTGCCCAAAGTTCATGGAATGTGATTTTACCCCTCTCTGTTTGTCTGTGTAACGTTACGGACTCCTGAAGACTTATTTAACTCCCTCTCTGCACTAATAGTTCCTGCTTTTATCATAATACTGTTTTAGTGGACAACAAACGTATATTTGCATTAACACTGTAAAATACTAAATATTCAAGTTCCTATATGATTTATAGCAACACATGACACATTTGCTCAAAACCTGTGTAAATATAAAACTATTATCTGAGAAAATGTTTCACAGGAATTTCAACCACTAATATTTTCTTTGCTCTGGTTAAAATGGTTGTTTTTTTTTTAAACAGGAGATGACAAATAAGTGAAGTACAAATATACTGACTGAGCCCTGGGTGTTATCTTTGGCTGTTGTTGGGATAAGGTTGAGCTTTAAGTAATAACTGCGTTACCAAAGTGATGAGTGTTCAGGACCAAACACAAAAGCCTGGCTGCCACTCAGTCGACCTGCCAGTGCACTCTGTTCACTCCACGCATTAAATGCATGTTTGTTTTAATTTAACTGCATCATTGACAACTGCATCGTGGCCAGTCCCATGAAGCAGTGACAAACCTTAGTGATCGGAGCCTGATGAAGCCGTTTTGTTGCCGTCTGCTCCTTGTGAGACACTTTGAGTATTTCACTGCGTCACTGCTCCCTGAGCTGTAAAAAGAAAAGAAATCCCACAAATCCTCCTGCCTGAGAGCTGAAAAACAGTTTCACCAACGGGCGATCCTGCTTATCTTTATGCCTTAATAAAGATGTACTAAATCATCACAGCACTCACTCAGTACAAGTTATGGAGAAAGTTCAACTCAGGCCCTGCAGAAAAATGTTCAAGGGAGACCAAGTTACTAACCCACAATTCCCTTTTTCCTGCTATAACTTCTTTTGAGTCACACCAGTTCATTGAATCTGGTTTGTCACCTCATTTTTCACATTTCTCTTTTACTTCTTTAATTTGTCTTCTTCTGTGGCAGAGCTGTGGCTTCAAACAGAAACCTCGACAAACACTAAGGCACTTGACAGCATGAGGCATGAAAAGCTTTTTCTGGCTGCGCCGACATGAAACCCGCCCCCGCCCCCAACCTCTTAAATTGACATCGCGCATACAGACCAATCGTGAGCGAGTGGGTCAGACAATTCCTGATTTGTTTAATGTAGAACAGATTTCACTACAGATTACAGGAGCAGGGGGAATTCAGCAGATTTGCTTCGTGTGTTTGCTTGATTTTTAGATGCATATTAAATATAAAAGACGACTGGGTTTCAATGCCAACCTGCTTGACGTGTTCTTCCCCCTAAACGAGAAGTGAGCGAGGTTTCAGCTTTTATATATTTGAAAGCAGCAGAGAGAGAGAGCGACAGTACATAAAACTCTGTGTGTTTGAATGCATAAGCATGTCTCTCATTGCTGAAACAAGCCGACGTTTGGCAGCCAACACTGACAGGCTCAGCGTTATGAATTGTACAGGGCAGGAGTCCATGAATCCATCTGTTTATACTCATCTATTGCCTCTTCTACACAATCGCTTCACCCGTCAATCCGCGAACCCTTTCCAACGTCTGTTAGTTACAGTTTTTGTTTCTGATTTATCATAAATATAAAGCTCAGAGGAAGCACTGATTTGGTCAATCACAGGTTAAATCACAGAGTACTAAGTTAAAAACTGCTAAATACAAAAAAGCCCTAATATAAACTGTAATATTTATTGCCATCTAAAGTTTTTTAACAGCTAACGTGTTAGCAAACTTTTACAGTACCCAGTTACTCACCCAGCAGTAGAAAACCATGTTTCTGTCCACCTGATTAAGTCCCACTGTGCTGAGCAGGTAACATAAAGTGGATTCATCAACATCTGATGGAAATGAGTTTGAACAAGATACAAACCTCTGGCCGGGTACGGATTTGATCGACAATTCTTATCATATAAAATGCTGTAAAATATGTGTTTATTATCCGTTTGTTTGATGACCTGCAAGTCGCCAAATGGCTGCAGCGCTATATCAGCTACGGTAAGGCAACGCTGTGGCGCGCTTCGTACAAGCCGTTCCCATGTAATACTGTGAGGAGCAGCTGCCTGTAAATGAAAATCAGTCCATCAGTCACACACGCCGTCGGTTTTCTTCATCTGCCTTTTCAGCTCCTCGCTGACAAACGGAGGCTCTGATGATGAAGCTGTTGGATCAGTTCGACCTCACACTGGAGCTAACCTTACAGCTCCTGAAAGTTTTAAGGCACTGTCTGAGAATACATCCAGCAGGTGTGGCACCGTCGGGGTCTGAAAATCAGATGGAGCAGGTCACACCGGCATCCTCAACATGACCACAGTTGGTTTTTCCCCAGCCAGAGAATTTACACTGGTGGATGGAGTCCTCTGTCCCTGCACATGCAACGTCATCCATCCAGATCAGTCCAGTACCTGCACAGAAAGAAACATCACGAAGTGTCAAAGTTATGTCTGATGTCTGCTTTTTTCCTGTTTTTGATTTGCTCCAGCTCAAGAAGAAAAGTTCCTTCATGTGTAAATGCAGTAAACTAATGGGGACATTCAGCATCTTGGCACAAATACTACGCGGTGGGTGCTGGGGTGTTGGCGGACATTTCTAACCTTAAAGACACATTAAAAGTAAAACTGCGTATGAGCTGAGGCTGGAGCGTGTTTTTGTTATTTGCTTTCCTCCCATATGCTTTTCCTTCTTCTGTCCCTTTTTAATAGCTCTGTTTTGTCGCTATCCGGCCCATTGTCAAGCGAAAACCAATAAATACATATAAAAGTGTTGAAACCTCCCCCTCAAAGAGAGCTGATGGCTCATTTATGCATCACTTTCCCTTCTCTGTGTTGGAGCAGAAGTGCTGAGACGTTTAGCTATGATCACAGATACTAACAGCATAAACACAGCCTGAACCCAATGATTCATTTTGACATTTTAGTTTATGCTGTGGTTTGTGAAAATCAGGATTCTTCCACATTCTCATAAGAGTGAAAGAGATATCAGCGGTGCAGTCAGACGGACTTCTTAAAGACACCAAACAGTAGGTGCAGGTAAAAAGTGGAGGGGTGGTGTATAACCGCATAAACATTAGTTATTAGGAGTCAGTGGATTAGGGCAGCGCGCACTCTTGTCAATCAGATAATGTTGTAACCAGTAATAAAACATACTGATCCAGCTGGTAAGCAGATCTTCTGGCAGTGTTATTATCGCAATAAAACTTTAGTTCCTGTTTGTAAAAACAGAATCACTGGAGGCTTCAGAAGGTCCCAGATGCTTCAGTTTTGCAACAGTGATTGGAAGAGATAGTACTCAGCTGCTAGGGAGAACGAGCGGGAGTCACATGGTGTTAATTCAATCGTAAGATATATATATATATAACTAAAAGGTTTATGTGCTGTAAGAGAGAAGAGCTGTCTCACCACCGACACTGTGTGTGTGCAGCGTGTCTGTCTTCCCTCATAACCCGTCTTTGTTTACACGCTGCAGTTATATTGCTTATTAGGCATTAATGTATTACACAGAATAAACAACCTGATTTAGTTTGCTACTGTCAAGAAGTGGAGATTTCTTTTTTAAAGGAGTCTAATCAAAAACACAAGTTCAGCTTCAGGGCAGCAGGTTCCTCAGGGTAAACCTCTAAATCTCCCACTTCATTTTCTCCTAAATCTGGCTCAAACTTTAATGCACTGTCAAAAGTGAGACAATGACACGCAGACCGTCTGAAGAGATATTTTAGTTTTTTGTTGGGAAATGTGTTTAAAGGAACAACGAGAACAGTAGATAAAACCCATTTTTAGCTTGTAGTGTGTGAACTCCACTGCCATGTAGAATAAATAATAAAAAAATATTGTTATTGAATCCTGGAAATCTGATGCTGCATTCAAGGACAGTACATCGTGTAGGTAAAGGTACCAGTCACCGCGACTGGACTTCAGTACTCATCCAGGTAGCATCATCAGTCAACGCTCGTTTCGGCCCTGACGAGTCCACCCGCCGAAACTTCATCCTCATTAACACAGTTCTAAAACTAATCCTGTGAATATGATGGAGAAATGAAACTGTGAGGGTTCACCAAGACGGCAGTCACAAGATGTCACAAGAGCAAACATAAGCTGTACGGGAGCAGCAGTGGTTGGAGGAACACGCCACCAATAACAGAATCACCGTCGTCATTCTTGGAAAGGAACAGCACAAACAACAGTTTACACTTCTCACCGTTTGTTTTCCTCTCTCTGGGTTTGGTCTGCTTATTGAGACCATTCGTGTTCAATCCAAGAGCTTTGCTTTGTTTTTATTGTGACACACGCCAAGTAAAGAGTCTTAGAGTAAAGTAGAGAGTCTTTGGAGAGGTTCAGCTCATGCTATAAGGAATAATAATATGCCAGATTTCTCTCTTCAGAAACTTGATTTAACTAAGAGCAGTTCATTCGTTCAACTCAAAAGTTTATGTCAAAAAACTAAAAGAAGTTTTTAGACAAACTGCAGCAGCGTGTGAAATGGACCCATACAGACCTTTATGTTCTACGTCATAGAGGAATGATTCAAAAATCTCTCATGAGACTGTGGATGTTTTATGTTGTGTTGTTCCATTTAGGTTTTGTTCAGAGGCAGAAAGTGCTGGAGTCTACTGAGCAACAGCAGATGGGACGGTACACTGTTCTTGTTCATGTGTCTTTGGAAGACATAAAACATGTTTCCTCAACGTACCGACTTAGGTTTGAGAGCTGGTTTTGCCAGTTTTTAATGCTTTAGATATACAGTTGTTGGGCTCAAAAAAACTCGAGACTACTGAAATATAGCCCGTTTTATTCCTACTGTACTGTAGCCCACAACCTGAAACAAGTGCACTCTGTCCCTTTATTTAGACAAGATGAAGAAAAACCAACGTGCAGGATGATGATTTTAACCAAAGAATCGTGCATGTTTCTATTAGGTATGTTGGAATTTAGACTAAAAATCACAAACCAATATCACATCTAAACATATGCTGCCAACATTCCTGTGTATAACAAAAAGAAACTGGCAGCACTGCAGCACTGGAGAGCAGTGTGTGATGCCAAACACACACACACACACACACACACACGTACGTGTGTCCATGCAGAGGTGTGATCTGAAGAAAGTGCACATGTGGCCGCAGCAGTAGCCAGGTCCAGTGTTGTTGTACATGAGTTGTTCTGCCGTTCTGGGGGGGTTGTTTTAATGGACATGGACCTTTAAACAGTTTACTCTTAATCTCAACGCACATTTACACCACGAACTTACATCTGCTCACTTCCACCACATTTATGACTCATTTATCCCACCAAAACACTGGGGGATTCCAGGGGAACACCCAGGAACAGTTTAGACAAG
Source organism: Microctenopoma steveboyesi (assembly GCA_032359275.1). Classification (NCBI taxonomy): domain Eukaryota; kingdom Metazoa; phylum Chordata; class Actinopteri; order Anabantiformes; family Anabantidae; genus Microctenopoma; species Microctenopoma steveboyesi. The sequence goes on along the minus strand of JAUMHF010000016.1, from coordinate 13,405,668 downwards.
AGTCCCTCTACTTCACGGGCATGCAGAGGATTCCAAGGGGATGTCAAATATAAGACCAACTGTTTCTGGGCAAATCTGGGTTGGGCTCAAGTCCATCTTTTCACTAATCTGTAACTGATTCCATAAAATTCATCCCTAACACTCTGATAACAAATCAGACAGACTCTTTTCTTGCTCGTTAGCGTTAGCGTAGTCGTGAGAGATACAAATTCAACGCTCATTTGTTACGCGTCACAGTGCTAACTCTCCGGACGACTTGTAAAGCAGTACACGGGAGAGTCATTCTTACAACATCTGAAGATATATCTTAGATCCTCTGAGACTCTTCTAGGTAACTCTTCACTTTACAAAGACAACAATAAGGCTACTAAGCACAGATGGAAAATAGCATATTTTTGTCATGGTGCAGAGAAATTAACTAAAATTCTACTTATATTTCACTTTTCCAAAACTGTCAGAATTAAAGTGAGTGTATTAAAACCGCTGAGTTAAAAAAGGTAGCTGGGCACTGTGCTGCTTTTAGGGGAATCCAGATATAGAGCACTATCCCTAATCGATTTAGTAGCATGAAGGCAACGGTTCTGCCTGGTAAAGTACCGACACGTGTTAATGTGATGACTATGATGAGGTGACAGTAAAGGTCCTTATGTCATGCGCACAGCTTCAGTTCAGTAATTTAAGTTTTTTTTACAACAGTTGGGACAAAGTTGGGATTCAGTTAATTAAATTCCTCCGCATTTGTTTTTAAGGAATGGCTTTCAGATCAGGTATCTATGTTGAATCTGGGTCTAGGCGATACCCTGAAAACCTGAAGATGTTATGATTCCGAAAAAAGATTCAACAAAAACGTGACTCATCTGAAAGAATATATTTGAATTCCAGATCGTTTCAAATTGAATCCAGCCATGATGTTAGTCACTGCTGTTGCCTGGAGGTCATCCCCTGGAACAAAGGCATGTTTTCCCCCAATTTTCCAGACTTATTGGTAACAACGCTGCCTGGACGGAGACTCTGAATGATGTAAAGCTGACTGGTGAATGAAAACAAATAGAGGAGGAGAGAAGGAGAGATGAATATGACCTTGGGGACTCTTCCCTGACGACATCTGGCTCACGCGACGTCCCCCATAAAACCGTAGATTTAATCTCTGCAGCGTTTTGGGACACTGTTTAAATAACACCACTCAGCAGCGAACACAGAATGTGCAAGTTGGTCATCGTGTAATACTAGAGTTGGTGGTTCGATCTTTGGATGCTGAACTTTCCTTTGTCGTTGCTGCCGTGAACTGAAAGGCTTTATCTGGTTTTTGAATGTTACCTATGACGTCTGTTCACTCTTCCTGACACTGAGCTGCTTTGTTCGGACATCTTTTACTTATTTGTGGTGTTTGTGGGTCTGCTCTAACTGCCGGCTACGTAAGCAGAGTCATGTTTTATTTTGTTTGTGTATCTGCTTTGTCCACAAGCGGTGTACTCAGAACAGAACCATCTCGTACCCTGTCCGAAGCGTCCGGTCTTGTGAACCTCGGCGGCTGCTCGGTATCCCAGCATCCTGCACACCACGTCTCCGTCTTTTTTATCCCAGACGTCGTCACACACCGTCCCCCAGCGGCGTTCGTGGAAAACCTCCACGCGGCCCTCATGAGGACCCGACCCGTTAACCAGTCGCACCAGCATCTCGTCCACTGCAAAACACACACACACACACACACACACACACACACACACAAAGATACATGAATTAAAAGAATGATTCATTCACGGGATAAACTCTCTGCAGCAGTATAATATTATTTATTCCACCACAACTACATTAAAACTTTCTTTTATTTGAACTCACACTGAGCAGATTCTTTTTATTGTGAGTGTTTATGAGTTTAATAAACCCTGTGAATCAAACCAATGTGAAGACAGAGAAGAATAGGTCATTTTAGAGACGGTGTAACAGAGTTATTTTCACAAACCACAGAGTGTCTTTGATTTAAAAAAAAGGAAAAGTTTCTTCCTTCCTCCTTTCTTCTAGTAAAAAAAGTTAGTTTGAAGTTTGAAGTTATGTCCAAAAGCAATTTTTCATTCATTGTTGACCATCGTTTGAACATTGTGAGCAACAGTCTGGCAATGATCTTGTGAACCTGACGAAGGACTGGTTGACGGAGGTTCAAATTTACAGCGTTCTTCTCTGGGGCTTTAACATATGCATCTGTGAGCATTTATCCAGTCACCTTATTGGAAGGCAAAAGCATATCAAGGTGAGGAGAGCTGAAAAGATGAGATGAAGGACAAATGAGGCATCATCCATCCACTCGTCCTCTTAAGGGTCCGGGAGCGCTGGAGCCTGTCCCAGCTGTCATTGGTGCGAGAGGCGGCGTACACCCAGGACAGGTCAGCTGCATGCATGTCTTTAGATGGTGGCAGGAAGCCAGAGTTCCCGGAGAGACCCCACAGAGACAGGTGGAGGACACGCAAACACGCCCGGCCGACCAATGTGCAAACGAGAGCAAAGGAAAGCGCTACACCTTTAAATTTGGTGTCGTTAAACTAAACATGTTTTTAGCAGACTAACACATTACAGTGTGTGTGTGTGTGTGTGTGTGTGTGTGTGTGTGTGTGTGTGTGTGTGTGTGTGTGTGTGTGTGTGTGTGT
>JAUMHF010000016.1:13353806-13392460 GCA_032359275.1 Microctenopoma steveboyesi | reverse complement strand
CTAATGTTTATCAGTAAATTACAGAAAATAATGAACTTTATCACAATATGCTAATTTTTTGAGAAGGACCTATATATATATATAATTAAATAACATGCGTGAATTATTTGTCTTCAGATTGTCTTTGACATGAGTTTTGACACCTTTAATAGTTACTCAACTAGGTCTTGTGCCCAAAAACATTTCTAATGGCCTCTTAAACCATGAAGCTCCCAAACATCCAAGGTCATCTGGGACAGACTCAATTATTGTTCCCAGGATCAGAACCAAACAAGATTAGGCAGCTCTTAGTTTCCATGTCCCCAGCATAGCGGGTTATTGGCTGTATACTAGAAGTCTTACTCATGAGTGAGAATATAACCGACAGGCTGGTCATTATTGGATGTGCAGCACTTATCTGCTCCTTAGAAGGAGCCAGTTAACACAACTGCTCCTGGGAGCTATCCATTGCTGATGTTCTGTCCAGTCGGTTGCGGGAAAGATTATTTATCTCATGGGGCTCTGGAACTATACACGTTGCTGGGGAGAGGTACGTTTGCACTACTTTACCGAACCTGCAGCCAACACGACCTGAACCACGTTAGTTATCGTGTGAAGATAAAGTTCTTAAATGTGCTAATCTGCACTACAAAGAAATACGAGTAGGGCTGATATTAGTCATTAGTTTTGCAGATTCTTGGTCTTGAACCAAAGTAACAGAGCGCCATCCAGGCTGGATCCAAATCATATTCAGAGTGCTGTTGCCAGGATGTTTAATACTTGAGTGGATCCAAGTTCCAAGTGATTTGGAGCAAATCTGGCCAATTTAAGTCACGTCCAAAGTTCTGGATGTTTACTGGGCTTAGTGTTTATTATTTAGCTTGTATTGTATTATGGTATTAGATTCCCATGGCTTTTGAAGACGTTTGAGGGTTTACGTCTCTCACAAAAGATAATTTGTGCATATAAGGTTTTCTACTTTCCCCTTTCTTCCTGTAACTGTGGCGGCAGTGCGGAGAGGTTGAGTGATGGGGGGGGCCCTTTTAGGAGACGTCATGTGTGAGTTGCAGTTCGGCGACCAGGGAAAAAGGGATGGATGATGACAGGCGGCGAGGCTGAGTTTTAATGATTACTGAGGTACCAAGCTGAATGTGGTCCCTAAACATTTGGAGTCAGATCATATCTCACGGTACGGTCTGAAAAGTTTCATGGCTCTCAAGAACATATTCTGAACGGGTAACAATTTATGTTGTGGTTTTAGTGGAATTAGCTGCAGGACAAAGACAGGTCCATACGCTGTCTGCAACCAAATCCCCCATCCAAAGTCTAGTGTCTTGTTTTCTGACATGGATTTATTCAACATTTTGTTCTCTCTGTGCAGTATTAATGTAACAGCATGTAATCATCAATCAGATCCTTTAATCTGGATCCCGTCCCATTCGAAATCTGATGTTTATGGGTCAGGTTAATGACCTATAGGATTGTGAACAGAAATCCGATCACGAGGCAGTGAAACTCAGACGTTTCTAACACTGTGCTCACGCGTCTCCTGCATGCATGCCAAATACCTGCGTGAGTGGGATGCTTCCAAATACTTCAGCGTTTCCCACGGGCTGAGGATTTGTTAGCGGTGCTCGGTTCAGACATTGGAAGAACTGAACTGCAATTTAATAAAGTTCTGATTAAATAATTAATTTTCCTGCTTGTAAGCGAGTCACCTTTTGCTACATTTGCAGGCTTGTGCTTTATGGTTCTGAGGTATCCATGATCAAAACCATGTTAAGCTTTTACGTCTCCATCTGTTTATCGACACTGATGAAATTATTAAATTGAGACTGCAATGATTTAAATATACTGCAGTTTATGCTGTGTATTGACTGATGCTGTATTTTGGACTCTTCTAAATATGTTTCACTTTTTGTTCAGGGTAGATTGGAAGGAATTCTGTTGTGGTCGGACCCACCTCTCAAACCAGTTAACCCAGGCGCTCCAGGAGGCCCCAGTGGTCCCGTGTCACCCTTCTCTCCTTTCGGTCCTGGAGGCCCTACACAAAGAAGAAAAACATAGTCATGACACGGCACACGATGCAAATAATGTAAACGCTACAACAGCACAACCATTTTGAACTATTTTTAACTTTAAAATATTTATTTTACTTTGCCATTATCCAGAGAGACTCGTGTCTTTCTCGAGTATGGCGGATGGATTCGAGCCTCACACCTTCTGCATCACAGGCTGATGTTTATCCTATTTAGCTACCAGGAGTTTGAATGTGAACACAGCTACTGTGATTACCTGCGTTAATGCAGGAAAACAGAGATGCAATGATCTCTATCAAACTATCTATCTATAGATATATAGAGGACATCCTGGAGCACTTGCTGAAGGTGTTAATAATAACCTTGGTTAATATCTGGAGAGGAAGGTAAGGGAACATATGGGTAGAAAATCTGTTTCAGAAAGGAAAAAGTCCGTCTTTTATTCGTGCAGATAATAATTTTATGTCATGAAACACACACAGACATAGCAGCCAAAGTGAAAGCCAAGCTTGGCCTTACAGCTGATCTTAGGAATCAATTTAAATGTTTGTTGAACTTGGAGAGAGTAAGTGAAAAAAGGCCAAATAGCGAGTTATGGAGAGAGAGAGAGCGAGAGAGCGAGAGCGAGAGAGAGAGAGAGAGGTCTGCCCAGAATGGGAACCATATGTTCAACAAGGTGGACCACAACGACACAGCTTGTGGGAATGCTTAGAAATTTGTGGCTTGTTATTGTCCAGCACATGTCCAACAGGTTCTCTGACTTCAGAGCTCTAATGTTTTTGCAGTTTTCCGATACCGAGAACCTGCCGAACAGCTTTAAGATGCAGATCTGACTGCTGCTGCCTCAAGCACACACTTTAGTCGGTAACAGGAAGTCACGAGGCTGTAAAAAGGTCACAGGAAGAGGGGAAGATGGATGCCTTCCCATGTCAGAGTGACGGGAAGTGTGATTCTATTCTCATGAAGACAGTAGCATAAGCTCATAGCATCAGTGTTACAGGTAGAATAAGGGTTAAACGCTTGATCAATATAAATAGACACTAGTTTATTCATATTAATCAAACAACCAGCTCCTATTTGCAGCTACTTATTGGTGTGATTAAGTGCTTATAATAATCCTTCTAAAATAATCCATTAACATTTCATAGACAAATGATTTGATAGAGATACATACTGAAAAACATTTGTACAGTTCACGCTGGTGGTCCTGAAGAAACTGCATCTTGCTAACAGTGTGGTTCAGCAGAGTTTTTACGTTATTAATATCCCTCCTCTCCGAGTCCCATTTGTTCATTCAGCTGACAGCGATTCAACAAAAACAAACCCCGCGGCCCCTCCAGGATCAGCCTCAACACATCTGACAGCGCGGAGTCCAATAATACAACACGAGCGAAGAGTTCAGGCGCCGCCATCCAGCATCCAGTCTGTGTCGGGCGGAGCAACAGGGCAGTGAGCTTGTCTTTCGCGCACCCAAATGACTGTGAAGGCCAGTGAGGGCAGATATTCCCCATGACAACTTAATGTCGCAGGATGCAGGATGACGGATGACGGAAGACGAAACAGATGGAGAAAACTGATGTTGACAATTCGAACTGTCCCAGGAAAATCTCCCCAACAGGACTATTAATGTGAAGTTTATTTCCTGCGTGCGTCTCGTAGGGAATTTGAGCAAATGGAGGTAATTTGGTCGAGAGGATTTCTTCTTTCATCGCACAAAAAGAGGTGTGAACAGTGACTTCTCCAGACGGCTCTTTGAACATTCACGTTTGAAAAAAGAAACGTTAGAAACACGAGCTTCCTCTTTATTATCGTAGCATGTTGGAGCGTTTATCATCGGACGCGTTTCCAAGAAAAACAAGACATGAAGATTATCACCTGAAAATCAAACATGTGGGACCAAAGTTTGAATCTACATCTTCTGGCCATGTAAAAAATAATGTTTGTACTTTGGGAGTTAAGAGTCCTTGGGAGCATTTATCACTGCTGATCCAGAAACTGATCACCAATGAGTACAGATCACCAATAACAATCACATGCATCCGCTGTACATTTTTCAATTTATTATAGGTAGAAGGTAGGTGTTAAATTCTAATGCTCCAGAATGAGACCTGGTGTAGTTTAATGACAAATCTCTGTTCTGAAGTCTAACTCATGCCAACGTGAAAGGGTGCGCTGAACGTAATGAGTTCAGGTCTCATGCTACAGCTGGCCTGTTTCACTAAAGTTACACACTGAAGCTTTAAACAACATACAGTGTCTGTCCATAAATACACATGATGAAAATAAGGTGGACATTGAAAACCTGACCTTCACTGTAAACAACAGGTGAACCAGAGTGTGCGTAAGCGACTCTTCACTAGCAAAACAAACATTCAACCTTGACATTAATGTGCATCAGATGATGCTGTAAATGTTTCCAGACCTCAACGCCACGTAACACGTACCTAAGTCAGCACACACTCCTGCAGCGCAGCAGCTTACAGCAGAAGAGCATTCAGGCACGTCATGAATTTGTGTCTCAGAGAGAATGAAAAATGATGCAGGATTTGTTTCCAGGTGAAACCTTACACAACATGCCGCCTCCATTTGAAAAAATGTCTTACAGTAACAAGCCACGACACCCAGCCCACCCCCCACATCAGGTGTGTCCTCGAGTAAGACACCCAGCACTAGCTCCCTGGTCACGGTCTGTAGCTGCCCACTGCTCCCCCCCAGGAGGATGCGTAAGATGCAGAAAGACACATTTCACTGCGTGTTGTACACTGTGTGAGTATGTATGTGAATTTGAATTTGTCATTAACAGTTAGTCTTTCTGTTTTAAACGAGAAAAGGAAATTCTGCAAAAACAAAATCATAGCATAAACTTGTAAATGCACAAAGGTCCTAATAGGTCACTATAGAACCGATAAAATCAAAAAAGTACTAGAATTCACAGACAAATAACCAATAGTTCACTTGTATCTTATGCATAACAGTGTGTGGGCCTATTAAAGCATGATCTACACACACATGTAGGGAGAACTGAAAGGCATGCAGACACACACACACACACACACACACACACACACACACACACACTGGACAGTGCTGCTGTCAAACTGAAAGATAGCTGTGAAACCACAGAGGATCCCAGATCACAGTGTTTGCTTCATGCCAAATAAACACTTAAGAGCATAGAAATTTGGCTACATACGGTGTACGGAGAGAGGAGCGCAGAGGGTAACGGCGTCGAGGGAGGAGGGAGGAGGGAGGAGGAGAAGGGCATAAAAAGAAAGAAGAAAAGAGGGGAATCCCACTCGCAGTCAGTTGTGCCCTTCCCTAAAAGTACAGCTACATGTCCTGATGTATTTGTAGATATCAGACATCTGACGTACTTATTAGCGTAGCTCCATGGAGCAACATCAACAGCTGTTGTTGGTGGTGCCGACAACAGCTGTTGAATGTATAGCTACTAAGTCAGTGATATGTCTTCACAACCATTGGTTCCACTAATTAGAACGCTGAAATCTTCACCGGTTCAGAACCACGTGGCATCCGGTTCCTGCAGGGAACCAGAATTCTTAGTTCCGAACCAACCTCTTAATACTCAGAACAGAATAATTCGTTCGAGTTACTGTAAATAATACCACGTCAGAGCTTTGCATCCCCCATGAAAAACACCTCAAGCGATATTTCAAACAACTTCTCGTGTTTCTTTATCATTAATAAAACGAGGAACATGTGTGCCACGAACACAGTGTGAGTCACGGAGGAATTAGAGGCAAATAAACTCAAGAAGAGAAGAGAAGAGAGGGCCGAAGTAGAGAAGAGAACAGAGGAGGATAAACATGGATAGAGATGTAAAACGTTTCTTGGCGAAGGTGACTGAGGGCTAACAACAAACAAATGGGTTGTGCAGCGAAACCAAATGACAGAGTCGAGCGGTTGAGTTTTCATTCTTGATGTAGCGTCTAAATTTAACCCACAATTGTTTCCAGGCTCGGGAGAAACGGCATCCCACCCACATGAGAAGCAGACAGGGGTCCCATTCACTTTGAGCTGCCATCAATCAGCCCGGGCCGCGTCCCCTGCCAGCATTACATCACGGCATACCTATTCTGATTTTAACAAGCCCGAGAAGTTATGTGGTACGCTGGCAGCGAGAGTTGCGGCGCGTCAGGACTAATCGGGTCTGAACAGATTGGACGAAGAACATGCAGCGTTGCTCAATACCACGGGGTAGTAATCCCACAGCGTGAAATCACGTTAGCGTGCCGGGGTCACTCGCATTAAATGACGCTGAAAACACGTATATCAGCTCATATGAGGTGCGGTAAATGGTCGCGGTGCAGCGGTGAGGTCCACCCAAAGTGATTCATCACATGAAGAGGTAAAGTTCCCACGTTCTGTTGCTGTACTCTCAGGTTTTTCCTGCGTATTCCTCTGTCCTTTGATCATGCAACCTGATTTGTGGGCTGCGATTCCTCTCTCCTGTTGCAAGGAGCAACGTTAAGACGTCCAGGAAAGCGCGACTGTAACTCAAGTACTGCTGTAACTGACCTTCTAATATGGTGAGGTTCTTCAGGGCCGTGGAGTGCTCCCAGTCCTTCAGCCGGAGGTCTTCTGTGATGGTGTTCAGAATGTCCATCTCGTTCCTCAGCTGGGCCTCCGTGTGGACGTGGGTTACCCACAGACTGCTGGTGTCCTCGGTTATGTTGCTGATCTGGACCTGAGCGGCAGAGTTAACAGAAGCTGCAGAACTGCACAAATATTCCCATCTTGAAATTATTTTCTGTGAAAGCTGCGATGAACGTCTGACCTGCAAGTCCTGTATCTTCAAGTGGTGAATACCGATATCGTTGCTGAAGGTGTGATTGACAGCTCCCACCGTCCAGTTAACCTCATCCAGTTTCTCCCTCAGCACGCTGACCTGTCCAGAGGCTTCCCTGGAATAGATTTAAACAGATAGAACATTATTCTGGATCCTTCGAAGTGACGTGGTTACGGTAACGGTTGGCGGGATCATGCTTTGGAGATGCATGACAATGAGTGTGAGTGTGCACCTGAGCAGGAGGTCCTGGTTGTGAAGCCAGGTGGAGGCTCGAGCTACCTCCACACTCAAGCCTGTCAGGTTCCTGCCGGTGTAGCTGCTTAAAGATGACAACCTGTCATCCAGCTGCACCAGGTAGCCCTCCGACTGAAGGGAGTGAGCCTGAACCGTCCTCAGCTCCACCTCCAGACTCTACGAGGAGGAACACGTCACTTCACACAAACAGCACTCGCGGTATTACCGAGTAAATCCTGTGTTACTAGAGTACAGGGAGCTAAAAGTATGGGTGAAATTCTTGATCTATTTTGGTTATTTTCAAAATGTGCATGTTTTTTAAAGACACTCTAACCAATAACACAATTTACAAAGATCTACCTTCACGGTACCTTCAGACTTCATCCATACACAGACATGAAATGTGAATAACAAACCAATAATCTACATAGATGTATATAAATGCATATTAGTTTGTAGGTTTCTGCAGAGAAAAAGAAATGAATTCAATTCAATTAATGTGAAGATGGGAAATTTCCTGTCTGGGGGGTGTTTTATTTCCAGGTCCAAACCCTGCACGCACACACTCTCATTCTCCGTTTTCAGTCTAACCTTGATGAGAAGCTCCAGCCTCTGCATCCAGTCACTGTGGTTCTGGAAGAGGTTCTCCAGTTTCCAGATGTTCTCCAGCAGGTCCGCCTGAGCAGACGCCTCACCCAGGGTCTGCTGGAGCAGCCGGGAACGCTCCGACATCCGGGTCACGTTCTCCATCAGCACCTCCTCCCGCCGCGAAGACACCTGGGATCGGGAGACTGGGGAGCAAACAAGAAAGACACAGAGTGAGAGATTTGTTCTGAGAGATGACTCACGGATCCCTCCGCTACAGCAGAAAGTCCCCAAATCGAGTATCGTTCACTATCAATCACCCCTGTCAGCTTGGCACTAGTCAAAGTTTTAATTCAGAGCAGATGTTGATTCAATCTATTTTCACTTGGTGTGTTGTTTTGTTAAATCAGCACCTCAATGTTTTCAGCCAGTTTCCAGCGTTGGCCATTGTACTGTCCACATACTGTGGCAAACACTGGGTCACCCTGTCCTCAGCATCCTGCTCCGTCACACCAGACGTCCTCATGTCAAATCTTTCCTCTATCTATGAGAAAAAGCTCTGTAATGTTTGTTTTATTATGTAATACGTTTATTGGGCTTCTTGATGGACTGTATATAGCTTTGGAGATAATGAGACGCAGCATGTTTTCCTTTGAGAATTTCTGATGCATAGTGGGACAACTTGTTCTGGATTACAAGCGTGTTTATTTAGCTGTAACAGCACATTTGCAGTTAACGTGGTGCCGATGTACCACTCGTCTTGGTTTTGGCTGTGGCGTGATGCCACTTCTTTTCCCTCCTTTCTTGACTGTGCCTAATGAGAGAAATGTTTCGTGTTATGTTGACAGCTTGTTGCGTGGTAACGGCTTGATAGCCAAGGAGGCATTTTGAAACCAGATCCTCAGCGTTATGCTATGACGACATCCCACGTCTCTGAAGGACAGCAGGGACCAATGTGCAAAAACTTCAGACGGTCTGCATGTCAAATCTTTTCCCATTCTGCAATAATCTATTTGTTTCATTAGGTAATCTGTTCGTCCAGCTTTATGATATACTGTATAGAGAATCATTACGGGTGTTAGTTTAGTCCTGATGACCTGAAAAACCATTTAATTTAAATTTAAGTTACAGATGGAGCAGCAGCGCAGGGCTCGGCGTTAACGAGATCCACAAATGGTTTCCAAACTCTGCGGAATGCGTCGGAGGAGCCGCAGTGCGTTTCAGCTAGTTTAAGGTGGAGAATAGCATAGAGACGAAGTTACTGTCTCACTTCGTTTCCTCTGGGTTCAGCGCCTCGGGGGAGCCGCTCTCCACTGATGGATGTCTGTGTGAACACAGAGAGATCGACTAACAGCAGAGCCACAGAGGACGCCGCCGGGTAACTGGACGGAGACAAAAAGCTGATACTCAGAAAGCTGTTACAAGATGCTTTGTTTTCCAATTTATACTTTGTGCGTCTGCGGATCCTCTGCATGACACATGACACAAATCTGCTCTGCACAAAGGGCTGCTGCAACCTACTGGCCACAGGTGATGTAATGTGAAAGATCTATTTTCATGTTGGTAATTTTACTGTGTAATTGTGTTTGAGCCATTTGCCAAAGCTCAAATTTCCAGTATAAATATGTATTAGCTACAAATGTCTAAAGAAGTCTTTAAATGGAGCTGGACATGTCAAGAATTTATAGTTTAAACTTCTTAAATCTCAGTCAATGACTTCACCTCTTTTAGACTGTGGAGTGCAGCTGGAGGCAAAGGCGGTGAGACACAGACAGAAAGACGAGACACGTGCCTGATAAACTCATTTCAAACCTCACATATTGTAGCAGAGTTCTGTACGATGGGAAATTCGCCAGTCGCCGTCGTTTCCTCTCCGTTTCACACGTGTACACACAGACAAGGCGAAGTAATAGGATGGCAATTAGTAAATTCACAGGTTGAATTGGATTTGACTTCTTCAGTAGAGATACAGAGGAGGAGGAGGACACTGCATCCGTTCACGTATCAAATTACTGTTTCTGGGAGAAGAAACCAGCTCAACAGCTGCTTGTCAGTGTGCAGGGTCTATGGATTCAACATTTTTGGATTGACCCCATTTCTTCTTACAGTAACTATACTAAGCACTGTTAGCAACCTTATTTTGTCCTCACAGCATTCATTTGTCTGTGTTTTATTAGCATGCATTCATGTGCAAGCATTTCACTGCATATTGTACTGTGTATGATTGTGCACGTGACAAATAAAATCTGAATCTGAATCTGTACTGTGATTTACTGTGAAGTTTTTCTCTACATTTATTAACTTATGACACATTTATCCTGAATCTAAATAACATTATTCTACACTTAAATCTAAAACAAACCATGTGTTGCTGCCAAATCACAGATAAGGATCTTGACCTGTTTGAGAGTTATGGTTCCCTACATGGTGATGTGACACACACACACACACACACACACACACACACACACACACACACACAGGCTGGAGATAAAGAGATAAATGAAGGCACTGTCTTTAACTCTGCCCACAGAGGAATGCAGCACTAATTGACCTCCCTCTGACCTGACACTGTCCAACAGACTAGTAATCAGTGGAATACTGGAGCATAAACGACCTTCTGTGTGTGTGTGTGTGTGTGTGTGTGTGTCTCTCTCTGGTACTTCTGTAATCCAGTATTACTTCTGTGGGTCTTAATGGTTCAGTATAAAGTCTCTAACCAGTATATGAATTGTTACCTTAATAAAATAGGAACACACCTTTTAGCCCAGGGTTAGGGTTAGGTGTAGGGTTAGGTTTAGCCCAGCTAAGTTAAAGCAGCAGTCGGTTGCCGTTTCATGAATGTCTGGCCTAATTAAGAGATGTACGTTGGATCTGTGAATGCTGTATCTCTACTACAGCGCGGAAAAGACGCACATTTGGTCTGGAAAGAAAGAAAGTGTCTCTGGAGTCAGAGCCATTTTTGTACCGTAGAATTAAACACAACTGTTTACTAGTGCATCACAGAAAGAGTCTTTTCATAAACTGTGAGTTTGTTCTACTTTATACAAAGAGTAAATTACAGCACTTGTGGTTGTGATGCAGTACAGTATGGAGCCCAGGAGGGTCGTTCGGAGACCATGCCGACTTAGATCCGTTAGTGTGGGCAGCTCTGTGTGTGGTAGAGTTTGCGAACCCTGAAAAGAAAATGAACTTGTTTGACAAGAGACAAACCGTCGTCTACTTTTGTGTTTTATCAAAAAAAGAAACACTTTTAACCTTAAATCGCACCACCTCAGTGAAAAAGTGTCATTTGGAAAATGAGGTTTGGCCACAGGTTCTTCATCACTGGACCAAACCTCCGAGCTTTAACTGTTCAGTCTTATCTTTATCTTATAGGAAACTCCTCTGATAAGACTGACGTCCTGACGTCATGACTGTCAGCTCAGTGGTCCCATGCTGTCGGGACATCTCATGAAACTCAAACATTTCCTCTGGTGACACAATGTAAATATGGTGTTTTCATGAAATGTGACGGCAATAACAAAAGTAGTGTGTCTGTGACAGGTCCTAAACTTTTTTTATGTTTTTTACTTTACTTTGCTTGGCAGCTTTTATCCAAAGCGACTTCCACTGACCCGCCATGTTCTCTGTTTGTCCGTGTGTTGGGCTGGTTTATGTTTACTGCTGTGGAATATACAGCATTTGAGGAGGAAGAAAACTAACAAGCTTGTGCCATAAACTACTTTATTAGCTGAAAATGATCACTGGAGATTATTGTGCCTTTCAGATTTGTCCTCTATGAAACGTATTCCTAGGTAAACCGTTTCCAGAACAACTTGCCTCTGTGAAATAGCTGAAATAACTTTGCACACAATGTAATGTAACTCTAAAATACAAATGAACTTCAGAGCATCTTCTGTGAGTGATCAACCAGACATGAAACTGATCTGAGGGTGAATGAGAAAAATAGTAACCTGGCAAAATATTATAACAGCTGGGTTTTAGTGAACTATGTCTAATTTACCAGAACACAGCACCAGCTCTGTCACGGCCTCATTTTCTTTGTGTGTATCTGTGACAACACGGTTTCTTCATTGTCTGTGTGTGAGTGAGAGAAACCAGTCACCTTCAACCAGAGCGAAACTGAACGACATCCTACTCGACTTTGAGGAGACGCCAGCGGCAGGAAGGAGGGGAGGAAACAAAGAATAAAGAGTCTTTCTGTGAAATGCAGACCTAAAAGTCTTCCAGCGGCGAACGAGAACGTAATAACAGGATCCGAGAAGCCGAAAAGGGAAGAACAACCTGCTTTTCTTCATATCACATCAAACATCAGCCAGTGAGCAATTGTAAAAGGAAACTCCTCCATCAAAGGTTAGATTCACATCCGGTTAGAATGAGTTAAAGATGCAACGCGTGTGAGATGCAGATTAAACTGGAGAACAGACGTAATACCATTATTAATGAGTAATAAAACGAGCTGTGCTCCAGTGCTGCATCAGATGAGAACGTTAAAACTCTATTTAACCATGCGTCACAAATTATTTTCTTTGTTTGAAACTTGCACATGGAATCAGCAAAACGTGTTCTTCCCCTACTGAGCATGTGCAGCAGAGCAGGCCGGTCCCAACATACAGCTGAAGAACAAACAGCAGCGGATTCATGTGCGTTCGAGTCTGTTGCTCAAACCTGCATCTCAGATTCTGTTTGTGCCGAATCTCAAGCAGCCCGGAGAAAACGGGTCAGCAATCAACCACGGTCAATCGCCACAATAAATACCAGACACTACAATATACAAACTAGAACCCACAACACACACGAAGCTGCAAACAGCTCCAGCCGCCCGGCTGCAGTGGGAGATTGTTTGTTTTCATTCTAAGCTCAGACTGGGAAGAGGAGGAAGAAAAGATTAATGTATTCAACAGGCCGACTGGAGCGGATTGTTCTCACACGGCTCTGTCTGCCTGTGTCCAAACCAAACATTTTATTAATAAAAACAATGTAATTACTTGAATATGAGTTCAAAAGATCTTCGGAGTCAGGTTGTTTTAGATCATTTTGACGTCTGCAGGACGACCAGGTTCTGAAAGTGTCCTGCAGACGCTGAGGGTAAAAGGTTGACTTCCATTCATCAGGTTGACCCTTTGCTGCACCGAGCTTCTCCTCACTTTTGCATGTCATGATCTTTGTGTCTGCTTTCTTTCATTTGGAGCTAGATATTTCCCCACGTACAGTTTCTGCACCCACCGACCCTGCCCAGCACCTTGTTTGCTGCTTGTTCTGAACAAGCACACAGCCGCTAAATTGTCAGCTGTGTTACATCTTTATAAGTTAAGAGAATTTTCTTGACAAAGACTCGGAGTCGCAGGAATCGGGTCCAGCTCTATAGCTAATTTATTTTCTTGCAGCAAAGAGACAGGTTTGCCTGAGCACACAGCTTCAGTATATGGTTGTCTGATTCTGACTAAGAGTACAAGTCTTTTAGAGGCAGTAGTGAACAAGGAAACAACATTAAGAAGCAGGATAAGTTCATTAATCACTGGATAATTATTTATGACCATTTCCTCACATGGTCATTAGAGGGTTAAGTGGTTCATTGGTTTAGCAGGACCTCATTCTCCTAATAACACTACATGAGGATTACAACAACTATGTGTTAATACATGTGAAAGTATAATAGTAAAAATGACAGGTAACACACAATAATATTTCCAACAATAAGATAGTGATCAATTAATTTTTTTGGTTTTGTGGACCATTTCACCGTCTAATAAAATGTTCCGATTTAAGCTTTTAATTGCTGCGAGGGAACGTTCTGCTTCGCCTGCATTGTTTCTCGTCAGCCAGACCGCTGCGTCGGGAGGACTGCTGGACCGCTCTAGAGCACAAAATGTTGCATGGATTATGGCAAATGTGGTCTTCATTTTGATGAACCGCGAGTGTCACACACAGTAAAGCCTGACAGTCGTCTTGAATGTGGCCTAATTTGTTTTTAGCTAATACGTTTCAGAGTTCTATCTGAATCACTCTTCTCTCTAATGTGACCTGACATCGCTGGGACGTTTTTCTCCACCAGGGAAAGCACCAGTTTCACACTGCAAACATATGTTTGGTACGTAGTCATGAATCCGTGCGACTCTCTCACGTGTGACGTGTTGAGTGAGATGTCACGTATATATAATATAATATGTTTTATGCGAGGTTTTTCTTGAAGGTTGAACACAACAGAGTCACTTCAGGCTGGAGTTGTGTTGAAGTGTCTCACGGAGGGGGTGGGGTGTGTGTGTGTGTGTGGGGGGGGGGGTCTGTGTGCAGAGTCCAGCCAGCTGTAACTCAGCTACAGGAATGTCCAAATGACGTGACGGCGGTGGCAGAAGTAGGGTTTGATGTGGCAGACATCAAAGTGAGGCTCTTGCTGTGAGAGGCTGAATTACTTAAAAGCTGTGTTTACAATGGAAGTACCTGTCTTCCGCCCGAGGGGGCTGAGGGGTGGGTGCCTGTCCGGGAGCCACTTTAGGAATCTAAATGATTTGGATGCACCACCAATATTCATGTTTCACAGCCGTTTACTATTTGTAACAACTTGATAAATACTTCTGTCAAAGCCTTACAACCCTGTGTCCTGAAAACAGAATTTGTATATAATTAAAGTGCAAAACACTACGTGTTTCTGTGGGGATTGTATGTTTGTGCACATGACGACATCTAGTTTGTCTGATTAAAGCTTCATTTAACATGTTAATGGTTGTGTTACGGAAAAGCTTGTGGTCTTTTTTTGTCATGTACATTTTGACAGTTACTTCATGCACAACGTGTTTATTCACTTTTAAAACAAAACCACAGCCTTTTCTGACCGTAATGCTGAACATAGCTGCAGTGCGATAGTAGCGTGCCAGCCACCCAAACCGCCTCCTCGTGGCTCAGTTCGTTGCTAAATACAGTTCTTCATTCTTTCATTCACAGAAAACGGCACTGAAAACGGGGAGTTGTGTGACAGGGTATTAGAAATTTGACATGATGGAGACTGTTTGTTTCTGCCCTGGATCTTTTTCAAGCTTTCATGAGATGTAATGGTTTAATCACCACTTTGTTCCACACCAGCATTCAGGAAGCAGTGCAAGTCAACATTTCTATCAATTCAAATCTTAAGGACGTCGCTTTCTAATCGTTTCTTCATTTACATCATTTGTTTAATTCTTCGGTTCCAAATTATTGCCCAACCGAACCCAGTTAGAAACTGAAAACCCAGCTTTGACGCCAGCTCCTTTGGTTTTGCATTGGATGTTTCTTTGTACTTCAATTAGCCAGATCGACCTCCCTTGATTTTGTATGTGTGCCCGCCTGCCCCGAATCTGTTGTAGCTTAATTAGTCTGCTAGTGAAACAGAAAATGCGGTTAGAGGACTTGTTAGTGCGCCTGCTATTATGTTCTTGGGGTCCCCAGAGCTTTAGCCCCCCCTTCTCCTGCAGATTTATAAAATCGCTGTAGCCGTTTATGGAGCGCTGCATCAGTAAGGCCTGCTGCTTTATTTGTGTTGGAGTTATAACTAAATGCGTAAAGATCTCCGACACCTTAAGACACTGTTGCAGAAAACATGCTCAAAATTATGGAACAACTACAGCTCCCAAGGAAAGACAATAAATGATGTAGGAAGAGTACTCACCAATATGTACATGTATAAGCACAAAAGGCATAATGTGAGTTAATTAATTTATGTGCTGGATTAAAAAAAATGCTTTTCATAATGTGAACCATCTAAAAAGTTTGGTTTCATTCCTACATCATCTGGTAAGTTACTGTTTCTCTCTGCCATCGGTCACATTTCTGTTTCCTGCTGAAGATGAAACCAGAAGAAATCACGATGAATGCCGCCATTGGTAACACTTCAATGTGCCAACGCATGGCGACAATCCACACAACCACAATGACTCTTCACGCAAAATGTAATGCCCCAAGAGAGCATAGGAATTTTTTTCAACACTGAGGAAACAGAGAGACAATCGGGACAAGCACAGACAAGAGAGCGAGGGACAGAATGAGATCTGCTCCAATTAGCCTTGACATGTTAATGACCTGCGTTTGGCTGCATGAATGAGGCTGTCTGCTGACTTTAGGGACTTCTCCTATAGAGGACTGACTTCTCTTCCTCTTATGATGGACTCCTGCTGGGACAGCTGGACCGTCTCCAGAGCCTTTTGTTCAGAGAAGACCATGACCACGAGGACAGAAACTAATTAGAAAAGGCTTAGTGTTTGCAGAGTCAATTCAGGGACCCTGGAACTGACTGTGTGTATGCGGGACGTTCTGCATGTGCATGAGCACCAAGAAATATGTATGTTGGCGTCTCTATCGGCACGCGTGCTCAGCCTATGATAGCGGACTTAATCTCCTGCAGGTGACGTGAGTTTGGAGAAAAAATCTCTTAACCATGTTGAACATTAACAGACGGAGATCATGCATCAGTTTCAGAACTCCTTGTTTTCACAAGAGTGGTTTAGGTCCCTTAAAGTTTGCCTTTAAAGTTGTTCGAGGTGGCGCTCCGCGGTGTCAGATTCGCCCTCTAGAGAGCCAGACGCACATGGTCTGCATTCAAGAGCTTCGACAGGTTCTTACCTTGTATCGTCAAGTGAAAGAGGATAGATATTCTTAAATAACCTCAAAGAAACTAGAGTAATTCAAAGGTTGTGGCTGTGGTAAAATTAGCCCGTCTTTGTTTCCCTCCCTGCCAGTGTCCCACAGACCTAATGTTACCTCTTATTACAGCTCCTGAAAAAGCAGTTTAACTAAAAAGACAGAGGGCGCATAAATGAAACTTCGCCATCTGCTCCAGCAATGTTAACATAACTCTCTGCTTCGGCTGAAAAACGCCTCTGGGAGACCTTATCTGGTCTATAAACGTCATATGAAGCATATAAAGGATTAATGTCAGTATTTGGGCAAACATCAGATTAAATGTTGGACGTCAGGTAAACTGCAGTGGCCGCTGTTCAAACCAACTGATTTAATTAAAGCCAAAACTAAATTATGTTTGCTCCATGAGACTCTTATGTAAAACACAAAAACAATTACGGTAACAAATTCATGACCAAACCCACTTACTGCAAAGGCCAGAAACCAAAATAAACCGACACCGTTTCAGGGCCTATTGCTCGTTCTTGCTTGGCAACAACACGCCGGTTACCAAAAGCATCGCTCTTGTCAGAAGATTTCATGGCTTAAAAGAAGAATAACAAACTCACCCTCATGTTTTCCAACAATTAACTGTCTGAGGAGGAAAACCCGGCCAAATCTGTGAGCTGCATGTTTGTCTCCCACTGGAAAACATGACTCAGCTGTACTGACGCTGCGGACGTGTGTCAATGTACGGCAAACACAACTAGTTAACATCCGAATACACACCTGAATACCTCAGGAGTGTGTAGAAACCAGCATTTAAGTGATATACTGGTCATATAAGCAGGTGGACACTGATCAAATTCAAAATATACCAAAAACAAAACACATTTTTTTCAATCTTTAGTTGTGAAGGACGTCTGGATCCACATCAAGCTCATAAAAAAGCTAAATCCAAGTTAAACCTCCTGTCCTGTGCCACCAGGCTGTTCCACACCCAGGCTCTAACTGTGAGGCCATATATGGGCCAATGTCTCGCTATTTAATGCGTTTGTTGGGTGTTTTACGCAACCTTTTATTCCAAGAAGTGACTCCAGATGTAGCACATAGTATGTGCAGCGCTGTAGGTCCATACGAACCCTTCAGAATAAAACAAGGCTTCTTCCAAGCATTAGTAGTTTAGTAGTAAGGTGTGTCCCTGAGCCAGACGCCCAGCGCCGGCTCCCTGTACGTCGCTTTGGATAAAAGCGTCTGCCAAGTAAAGGGGTAGTTAAGACTGACAGAATAAGATGACAACAGCAACCCGACTTCATCTGATCCTATGCAGACATGTGCTAGAAATCTGTTTGTTTGTGAACCTGCAACAGTTTTTGTTCATTCTTTAGTCACAAGACAAAGGGGAAAAAAAGACAATAAAAAAATGTGGTGAGATCAACGATGAAGGTGGTCATAGTGATTTGTCCACATTAACTACCGAGCGTGTAAATGATCGGCTCGGCCGTAAACGTGCACGCGTAGAGTCTGTGCAGGTAATAAACTGTTTACTAAGGTCAGCCCACAGGACCTGTAGGAAACGAAGCCTTCAGAAGATGAACTGTTGTCTAGTGTAGGTATAATGCTTAAAGTTTCTCCAGCAGGCGCCTCGGACATGATAAAGGTCTGGGTTCTGGCTCGAGGGCATTCAAGCAGACACTGACACCGTGTATCATGAAACTGGACATTCAGTCCGACCAATCCCTCTGCTGCCACGAAGCCTCCTGTCCAGAGCTGAGAGAGCTCTTTCCTATCTACATAGAGATAAGCTAATGGACTGATATGACTCTTAGCCTCATGATGGATGGAGCAGGGTTCATCTGGCTCTTTCTGTTTTCATCCATCTGTTCCCATTTATCGCTCTCCCCTCCTTCACTTGTCCAAAGCCAAGATTTAGACTGTCGGATGCGCTGACAAAGCAAATACTATCTTATGGTTATCAGGCTAGAAAGCAGATGTTTTCAGGCGAAAGGAGGCTCCTGATCCTACTCGTAATGATTGTGACTGAATGCACAAGAGACACGAGGAGCCGCGATGCCGAGAGAAACGCAGAAGAGACGACAGGGAAAAAAAAAAGGAGTCAAAGTCGCGGATAACACATCGTCCAATCTGTGCTCACATCACAAAACTGGCAGTTGCTGGGAATACTTTGACCCGTGCACACGCCTCACATGAATGTGTGTGTGCGAGCCAGCGAACGGGCCTCCTGTGTGGCTCCACTGGAGCCACTTAGCTTTTGGATGACCGACATTTAATTTAAGAGAGGCCCGCTGAAAAGCCCGGTTTGATTGCTTTTCTGCAACAACCTCATCTAACAGCCTTAAATAACCAGATGCCTGTGTGACGACAACAAAGCGGTTCCAAACTCTTAACTGCGTCTCTGTGCCTGGGAATATACACAGCCACAACCATTTCATGGCATCAGCTGTGTGGTTAGGGCATGAGTGGGTGGCTCAGGGAGGAGAGGCCTTGAAATGAAATTAGTATTAGTGAGAACAGTCGATTCCTCGAGGACCCTGCCTGTCTCGAGTCCGGCGGCTCTTAAAGCCGTTTCTAGGTCTGTCTCTTCTTCTTCATCTAACTCGATCTGCCTTACTTTTTCTGCCCTTTCAGCTCATTTCCTTCTCTCTCTCCGTCTCTATCAGACTCCCTTTGTCTTCCTCTGCTAACCCAGTCGACATTTACAAGGAGGCCACAGAAGGGTTTGCATAAGGTAATAGCCCTTAAGACTAACAGACCTACAAAAGCTTTCCCGTTCCCTCTCTCTCTCTCTCTCTCACACACACACACACACACACACACGGATACACTGGCTATGAGGCTACATGAGGCTATTGTGGCATCACTCCAGGGTTTTTCTAAATCAACCAGGAGGAGGAGAAACTGCAGCAGCATAAGCTCTGAACACGCTGGAATTTATTACCGCACTGTGTCACATAATGAGTGATATGAAGTAACAGCTAATGCTAATTTCCATATGTCCACATTTCCATACCGTAGTATTACCCAGAACTAGGACATGTGATGTTTGAGGGATGTGCCTGCAACACTACATTTGCAAGATGGAAAAGTTGGTTTGGGAGTGTGCAGTTGTCACTTAGGTAAATGTTTTGCTTGGTGTGTGAATGATTGCGTCGTCATGACATAATGTAAAGATGATCGTTTCCTGTGCAAAGCGCTAGTCCATCAGAAGATCCATCAAACCGCTGTCAGCCTTTTCTGATGAACTGTCTGCTTTAAAACAACAACATGTGGCTGATTACTTGACAACAAAACTGAGCTGCTGATGAATCCAAACCAAATCAAACCAGCACTAAATGCGTATCAAACATCGTTTAATGACTGAGCTGGATTGTTTCAGGCATTCAGCTGGTGCCGATTTGCCTAAAACGGTTTGTATGAGGACGCCTACACGTTCCCACTGGAAGCTGGCACTTCCACAGCCGTGCATTGATGGAGTATGGGAACCCTGCAGCACAAAAGGCGCCGGCATGTTAAAACCACGGTCACGCTCATCTTCAGCTTTTATGTCAGTCCATCAAGGGTCAAGCCTGTCAGGCCTCCGTATAACGTTCACATATGGGAATGAGGTTCAAACCTCTGCTCCACCGCGGCAGCGTGAAGCACACACATCAACCTCACGCTGCTCTTGGAAAAATTGATTTCACGATTCGGATTAGAAACCTCGACGGACAGAGAGAAGTTCCTTCAGGCAGGTACAGTGATCTGTGTTACTTTTGGCATCGAAGGCTTCTGTTGAAAACCTTTCAGCAGATACATCAGTACAAGTTCCAGTGTGTCTAAGGCGCAGAAAGTCAATAAAATCACCAGCAGGACTTTACATTAGTGCAGGTTGGCGCTGCAGTTCTCATGTTTATGTCACGTGTGCGCTCGACGCTAAACCACATCAGACGGTTTAAGGGGGAGGTTAGGTTTCAGACCACATCCACGAGTGTTACCCAAGACTAACCTAACGGGCTTTTATTGTGCAAGGGTGCGTGTGTGCGTACTTCATTACAATTCCACCTTGAGGGCGGGCTGATGTAATCTGCATAACAGAGCTTTGACAACATGACGTCTTTTTCAGTACAGTACTGTGATTTCTTACTCTCTTCTTTATTCCCCTCATTTCTTTTCCTTTCATATCATACCGGTGTCGTTTCCTTTTAGGATAATAAAACAGATACTACAGTCCCAGTGTTTCCATGAAACCCTTACCACACCATCATTTCCATACCTGCCAGGCAGAGTCCGAAGATGGTGAGAAGAACCAGGACGTAGAGGGCGACTATTGCGTACTTGATGGCTGAGAGGGAGTTCAGGTGACCGCAGCACTGATCCTGCTTCCTGCGGCGCTTTGCAGAACCTGATGGAAACAGAAGACGAAGGCGTCACAAACGGAGCAAAGCAAACCTGACAGTCTCAGAAGTGTGACAGGGCGAGTTCTGTGACGATCATTACACAGTGGCTGAGGATTTCTTTACTCCTCCAGAGTCAAACAGATAAAGGAGGATCTGTCTTGATGAAATGCAGGATAGTTTATGCACAGGGGGACGTGCTTTTCCTTATTCTTTGGGTTTGTGCTCTTCAGATATTCTGTCAGGATGCAGGAATTAAGCTGTTGATGTTGAGGAATGTTTCCCTTCACGTCTGGAAGATGGAAGAGATTTTAAAGAAAAGTTTGTTATGGTGTGTTACCACTGTTGTTCGTAACATATGTCTGTGAAACTGGCTGAAGAAATTCCTCAGTGGATATAATATTTATAAGATTAGTGCTGGACAGCAATTTAAATGACATTTTAGTTTTGATTGGAACGGTCAACTGTCAGTGAGGATTGGAACCCCGGTGCAGCATCTCCGTACTACAGACTTTGTTTACTCTAGGGATCAGCTGATCGCCTTGAACATACGAACATACCTGCCGAAATCTGGGGAAAAACACGCCGTGGATTCTGCCACTAAATGGTCCCGTAACATTTACTATTCTCCTCTGATCTCTGTTTCATGCTCGGAGGAGATCTGTTCACCCACACATCGCAGAAAAGCAATTCTTAATTCGACTGCTGTCATAAAAAAAACCCCAGAACGTCATGATTCCTTTATTTGTTTGTGATTTGCAGCATTAGTTCTGTTTTGCTGAAAGTTGCAGTTATATTAGCCCCCCCCAAACGCTCTCATTGGTTGAGACGCCTCTGGATGCCCACCCAAAACCAGTACTCAGCTATGTCCCACCCCTCCCGTGATCCATTGTGTGTCCGTCTGCGTATTCAGACCCAGCGAGCAATGAACTTCCATCATCATAATTATACCAATAATAAAAGTGTGTTAATGCCAAGTTTCATTTGAATTGTAAAGCGAGTTTCAGTGGACAGTGGTGAACTGCTGCAGGCGTGCGCACACACACACACACACACACACACACACACACACACACTCACTTCTTCGTTTTATGAAGAGCACACACTTCTCCAGTAAGATAAACACAGCTGGCTCATATGCATGCGTGAGTGTGTGTCACACAGCTGGAATGTGGAGCATCAGAAATGGATCTCCAAGTTAGTCTCTGTCTGAAATGAGTCTCATGCTCGCTTGCAAATGGAACAGCCTTTACAATTACTGCACATTTGTGCACTCTCAAACCTTTGTGGTGAGGGTAAACTTCTGAAAACATCTGAAACTTTTACTACATGACTCTCGAATATTGTTCTCAAATCGGTCCACATGTGTGTTAGTGAGCACTTCTCCTGAGATAATCTATCCCACCTCACAGGTGTGGCATGTCGAGGTGCTGATTAGACAGCAGGAATATTGCACACGTGTGTCTTAGACTGCCCACAATAAAAGGACAACCTTTGAGGGAGCGTGTGATTGGCATGCTGACCCCTAACCCCCTGTGTGGGTGAGCGGTTTGCTGATGTCAACGTTGTGGATCGAGTGGCCCATGGTGGTGGTGGGGTTCACCCCCCCGCTTACCCACACAGGGGGTTAGGAGTAGGCCTGTTGGATGTACTGCTAAATTCTCTGACGGCTTATGGTAGAGAAATGAACATTCATTTCACGGGCAACAGCTCTGGTTTGTGGGCAGTCTAAGACACATCTGTGCAATGTTCCTGCTGTCTAATCAGCACCTCGACATGCCACGCCTGTGATGTGGGATGGATTATCTGGGCAAAGGAGAAGTGCTCACCAACACACGTGTAGACAGATTTGAGAACAATATTTGAGAGTCATGGGTGTTTTGTGTATGTAGTAAAAGTTTCAGATGTTTGAGTTCAGCTCATGAAAAATGGGAGAAAAACAAACATGTTGTGTTTGTTTTTCTGTTCAGTGTACATTTCAGAGTCTGGAATTGAAAAATATTTGGCACCTTTGCTTAAAACAGTCAATCCATTGTCTTTTAATTATCTGCTGCTTTAGTTTCACCACTAAAAACTTAACGCACATAGTTAATGGACAGTTGAGTTAAATCGTGATTAATACAGCTCTCAGTGTATTGGTACAGAGACAAACAGTCTTTTGCTGTAATGTCTGTCTTGGCATGATATTGTAAACACACAGGACAAAGAGACGGAGAAGTAATGAAATAGTTTTGCTCTTATATTAGCAAAATTGTGACGCGTGGCTGAAAGTTTAGACCCATTTGGACACATAGGGTGAGGGTGACGCTCAGTGGGAGTCAGTTACACACACACACACACACACGCACACACACACACACAATTTACTACAAACTCGCGTGACAAACATTAAACTGGAGTAAAAATCCGTGCAGAATAATCTTCTGTCTCTTAATTCACTCAAGTCAGAGCCGTCCTCACCTTCATCACACAGGTTGAGCTTAGACAACTTGCGTCCATCGTAGGCCTCTTCATACATGGAGCCGTTGTTTCCCTCTTCATATGTGCTCAGATACATGGCCTTGTTCTCCATCTCCTCCTCCTCACTGAAGAGAAAACAAATGACAAAGACTGTCAGGAGCAGTATGGGAAATCAGCAGGGAAGTCTAAGCAGAGTAGAAAGACGACTAGACGACTTTTGTGTCACATTTCTCAAGCAGGAGAAGACCTCGGTCACCTGGCAGAGTAATTTTAGAATTCCGTCTTATCTAGAACATGTCTGATAGCAACTGATTGCACTGATTTGTGAAGCTGAAAATCTCCCACCAATGAGGTCTGCCACCAACTCAACATGCTGAATTGTCAGAAAAGTTACCGACCAGCATCAACAGCGCGGTACACGCCACAAAAACTAGGCCAACAGAAGCCCATCAAGGCCCGACACTGGCTTGTAAAACGTGATGGGCATTCTTACACCCAGTGTAGTACTGTGGCTCTCTAATGAGTTTTTAATGGTTCGCGGCCGACAGTGGAGGTGTACGGTACAAACAAATATGTTGGGTTAGGTTGTGTGGTAATAGAGTCCAAAACCTGGTTTAAAGCTCTTAGAAGTTGTGTAGACGGCCTAAAATGCCCACACACAAATGGTCCACATAAGGAGGGAGAGATGTGTGCACACACGCACACACACACACACACACACACACACACACACACAAAGACGTAGGCCCAAGCTAAACAGAAGGAAATCCGTGTGGTGTCAGGAGTGGGAGGACTGTGGCCGTCTCTAGACCAGTGTTGTGCAATTATTTTCCTCCACTACTCACACGGCACGACAGCAGGGTTGTGATTTTGCCTCATTCCATCTGTCTTTTTGCCTTAAAAAAAACATTTAACAGAAATTATGACTGAATGTGCACGACATTCAGAGTAAAGGTCAGTCAGGGGGCACGAAAGAACCGACCCGCCCTTCACACCCACTGACCAGGAAGACTGTGTGTGGATGGAGCTGAGGTTTCTCATCATCATCATGCATTATTATTTGGATTGAACATCACTGGAGCACTAAAGAGCAGATTTCACATCACACAGTGTTTGAATGTGAGCCCACGTTGAAGGGTTGACGAGCAAACTGCTGTGTGCTTCATCTAAACGTCCACCTCCACAGTCTTATCATCCAACTATCCTGAGGCTTTTTGTTTTTTTCTTTAAGGTCACATCACGTGAGCAGGAGGAAACACTTGGGAAACATCACTGTGTTTACAACGTATGATTGTACAATCATCAAAACGCTGATGCCACAATTGCCGAGCAGATTTTGCATTGAGTTGCATTCAATTGTCCATTAAATGTGGGTTCAATAACTTTGATGAGAACCATTATTGGCACCTAGATATACACAGAGTTCTGTTTTTATCTTTACCCACATAAATGCCTCACTGTTGGACCTTCTGGACCGTACGTAGGACTGAACGTTTTGCATCTAATCAGGTCATCAGTCCAGCGTCTCTGCCTCTCACTGTGGGTTTATGTGGTGTAAAAACAGCAGTAAAACTCCCAGATGTGAATTTCAGCATTGTATGCAACATCAGTCTGATTACATCTGACTCGTTAAAATATACTTACAACAAGAAGCGCACAGAACAGCTGCGATGCATGCATGAAAGTATTCCAGGGAAGTGACGAATGAAGACGGAAGGGTGTGGAAGGGTTCCAGCATGTCCTCTCAAAGCCAGGGGCCAAACGGGCTCATAAATCTAACGAAACTATTTCCACGGGGGAGAAAAAAAAGGTTCCTCAGGAGCCTCTTAGCACGAGACGTAATCCCACCTTAAAGTGTCATCAGACAGGTGCAGCTACTGTAAGCGAACTGTCCCTGTCATATCTCGATTAAAAGCTGGCCCGATCAAACACTAACGAGTGATGTACAGCACGCACACACACACGACTGTTTGCTCCGAGTCAAGCACACTTGGCCTGGGTTTCCCACGCCACACATGACGCGGGCCACGAAGAGAACGCAGAACAAACAGATGACAGAAAGGCTGCGTCAGACATCTGAAGGATAAAATTTAATCTGCTGCTGTCAGTAGTCGTGGGTGTTAAACTCCCACAAGCCCCGGCGGCAGATCTGTGAGTGTTTGACAAAGTTGTTAAAAAGTGCTCAGTCTGGACTTTCTCATTACAGAGGGGATACTGGGGTCAGGTTGACATTTTGACTGAAGCTCGGGAGGAATCGTTAGGGCTGCTAGGAGATCCCTCTAAAGCCGACTGTGAGGGCTGAGTTATTGTTTAATTACTTAGCTATAATGCTCTTTTAACCCCCCACACACACACACACACTCAGATGCTGGTTTCTGTTTCTCTGTGCCATCAGGGGACAGTGGGAAAGAAAAGCAGCCACTTCACAAAACCAAGAGTGTGCACCCACGTGTGCTTCCTCCATCTCAGAAACATGACGCCAGTAGGAAAGAAAACTGAACTTAGAAGACAATGTTTAGTGTGTGATTTAAAGGGACAGTGCAGGGAAACGTCCTCAAGGTGCAGCAGCACTCACCATAAAGGACTATTCATACTGTCTGCAGAAAGGAGAATCAGCTGTCCAGTGTCAATGTCCGTCTCCACGACTGCGCTTAATTGGTCCTAAGTGATAGAAGACATCACCAACCTCAACCACTGTCTTCATTCATGTTGATGTATCATTTAATGTTTAACTGTGTCCCATGTGTTCGATACCCTGAGGCCTCCTCCATCACTGAGACTAATGTGACCGAACCCGTGCAGGAGGTGGATTTCTATTATCTTCAGCTCTCTGACGACTGGAGGCTTCAGGTCTTTGAGCTCAGTCCAATCACTACAAACGGTTCAAGGGTTAGCATGACAACGAGCCCTTCTTAAAGAGTGCGATAGCATCTTCTGGAGTTTCTGGAACAACCAAATGTGTTTCTTAATGAACATTAATTCCCTGGACGTCAGACATGTAGTTGAAGGTTGCAGCGTAGGAACTTCTGTAAGAGCTGTGACACATTCAAAGAGAATTATCACACGTCTCTGGAGGCTTTATCTAAACAGAGGATTTTAGCATCTTTCAGCATTTGTTTTGGTTCCAGTCACCGCTTTACTTAGCATCCTCTCCAGGAGAGACTCTAACACTCATCTGCACAGAGAAACCACACAGAGAGACTGAAGATTCTCTCAGCAAAGAGGAAACAATTATCTTGTCATGGGTGGTAAAACTTGTTAGATTGAGCCAACTGAGCATCCAATTGTCTGCAAGGTCAGAGGGAAGCAGTGTGTGTGTGTGTGTGTGTGTGTGTGTGTGTGTGTGTGTGTGTGTGGTCTCTGCAGCTATTACAAAAATGCATTTTCACTTTTAAGTACAAATCAAGCAGCGAGGGCATAAAGCTGAAGTCCATATCTCTAAACTCTGCAGCTAGATTAGATGATTAGACCGAGCAGTGAGAGCTCTCTGCCGTTGCTCAGTCACCCATGTGCAACATTAACCCATTTCTCTCGGTTAATTAAGGGGGGAGGTTCTTTTCTGAGTCCCATTGAATGTGCATTTCCTGCCCTTTTGTGCAGGAGCGCTGCGGTCAAATAAATAACATGCAGTATATAAATCAGCTGCTGAGCCGTTTAACCCGATGCAATAAAGAGTTAACAGATGTCAACCGGTTTAACAGCGCGGAAAAAAGGTCAGAGCGTGGCGCACAACGAGCTAAACGATAAATCACGTGGTGATTTTACAGTGGCGAACAAATTCCGTTAACACTCAACACATAAGGACAGTAATTACTACACCAAGCTTCCTCCAAAAAACACCCCCAACATGCTGATGGGAATCAGACAGCGCTTGAAAAATGAAGGCAGGTGATAAAACAGGTGCAGATCAGGTTAGAGGTTCAGACGGATGTGACAGCAGGGAGACACCGTTTTCTCTCACCTCATCTGCTGTCTAACAGGAATGACAGGAAGGAGTCAGCCCCACGTCTCTCATAATTCCCCACGGAAAAAGTTGCGTCTCTGTCTCCAGGTTCGTCTTCGTTCAGCCACTTCTTACACTGTTGGTAATAAGAAAAGCCCTCAGAGAAGAAGTGTGCACCACGCGCGCGCCGACGCACCTCCGTCCCAGTGCGCTCCGCAGGTCTGCAGTGGAGGGCGCGCGCACACATGTGGACTAATATACCCACAACACCGTCATGTGACCTGCACCGAAACAACAGCTGAAGGTTGCGTTTCCTCCGCGCCGTGGAGAAGAAACCGAGAGGAGATAAAAGAAAAGAGCAGTCAGCTCCACCCGCTGTACGTGTGCGCCCTCTGCTGGCCGCACACGGGCGCACTATGTCAGGTTCCTCATTAGAACACAGACGAAGGCGGACAGAAATAAGGAAGCATACACACAAACACGTTACCTATTTTACAAGACATGCACCAGAGGTCCACTAACTCCACCTGGGTAACTGTGTCAATAAAAACTAGTTCCACAACGGTAAGAATAAATAATTAATCTTAAAAAAGTGCTACTACAATTAGTGTGTTCACCTGAACAAAACAGTGAGTGCCAGTGTAGATGGACAACTCGGAAATCTGTATTTTGACAACCATATAACTCAAATTCCAGTGACCAAATATGACAATCATTTGAACAAAGTGGGCTCATCAGGTGCAAAGTTGAGAAATATGAAAGCACCACGCAGATGGCGATATTTCTGACAGCACGTGAAGGCATCAGGATAAAGACGGATGTGATGGGTGGAGTTGGGAGAAGCAGTGTCCCTAAACACTTCCACGGCCTCCAAAGGTAGAGACTCGCTTGGCCACTGATTCTCAGCGTTACCAGACGGATTCTGGTGGAGGTAAATACAACTCTTCATCCTTCATCCTCGCAGAGCTGCGCGTCAAAGCGCGTCCGAAATGTTCAGGATTTAACTCGGATACTTTGCCAAGTACACAGCTGTTAGTGCGCCTCAGAGAGAGAGAGAGAGAGAGAGAGAGAGGGAGAGAGGGGGGGGACGGCCTGACTCCGGCGGTAACTTTTCTAACGTCGCACTCAGCTTTGGATCAAACGACGCATTGACATGTGTGAAATATATTAGGAAAAAAACTCACATGACGAGTTCGTGTTTTCCACGCCCCCCCCCCCACACACACACACACACACACTCTGATGTGAGCAGACATTATGAATTTTTTTTTTCACCACACTTTTTAGAGAAAGTTGATCAGGGACCGAACCTTTATATAACTGAGTCACTTCTTACTTATTTAATTCTTCATTTAAAAGCTATCGAAGAGACGCTGCACTTCTACGAGGCACCGCCAGGTGGCGGCATTACATATTGGCCATTGCAGCTAAGTTTGATTTATTGTACAGCATGGAAAAAATACCTTGCTTTTTTAAAATAAATAATTAAGATAAATAATTGGTGAATAGATTTTACTGATATCTTCCCTGCTTCACTTGTATGTGAGTGTTTAGCAAGAGATAAACTCAAAAATGTCCAACCCTGTTTGATATCAGAACTCAAGTTGCACACAAGCAGTGAGGAAAAAAGGCGTTTAAGCGTTGGGTAGTAAACTATGATAATAATGCAATGACTTTTAGCACATATTCAAAATCAAGGGCTGCCTACCTTCAACTTGTCTGCCCATGCGTTTAATAAAACTGTCAAAGTAGAAGCAGAAAGTGGCATAAGAGACATTTAATAAGGGAAAAAGAGTGTTGCAGAAGAAGAAGACATAAAGGTGTGGGGAAATAATTTCTTCAGCACGTAAACCACTGCTGGTCACATGTAGTTAGATTCAAAAACATTCATTTGGATCAAGCACAAGTTAATAAGCTGCAGCACAGTAGAGCAAGGAGTGGCGTAACATAAAAAATGGTACAAAAAGTCAATTTTCCACCTTTCTTGTTACTGCATATTGCTTTTGTTTACAAGTCCTGGTTTAGCTGTAACTGGGCAGTGTGCACATAAAAGAAAGGAAATAAGACAAGCTGTATATACAGACACTTCACCGCCTGCAGATAGAGACCCTTTGGGGCTCCGTTTGGGAGCCATATAGTTTAGGAAATTTTGCCCTCAAGCATAAAACCAACATTATAGACAGCCGTAAGATTGTCTTTACACTCAGCTCATCGTGACCCTGAAGGGAAGTTTCCTCCGTCTCTCTGTCCCACTGTAAAGGTCGTCACTCTCTGTATGTCAGTTAGTCCGCTGGGACCTCGTTAAAGCTCTGGCCAATCGTGTATCCTCTTTAATTAACACAGGATATTACATTCTTATATTTATAACCCAATAACTAGACTGGCCCTGCTGAAAAGGTCACATCAACAGTTTAGCAGTTTTCGCCCTATAGCAATGCAGCCCAGGAGGATGTGGCTGTGAGGAAAGCCGAACGAACCGATAATAAAAAAATAATAACTGAATGTTTTTGACCTTTAGTGTTTTGTAGTTGGGTGATTTCACCTTGCTGTAGAGAAATCACTTAGGCATGCTCAAGTGTTTTTCATAATGTTCAGGAGGTTGCCAAACTAATCACTAATCACTGAGTGACACAGAACATTTAAAAATAAAATATTATGATTGTTGACATTTGGGGGTCTGTCACAGACAACGAAAAACAAAAATAACCCCATAACATTTTCCTTTTGGGCTGAAAATGGTCTTGTCTTATTAAAAAGATGCACAGTAATGCCTACTACTGAAGGGGTAGTAATTAAACAAGCCACAACATACTGTAATGCAGTGCTGCCGATGTGACTGCAGAGTGATGGACCTCTCGAAGCGAGTGTCGTTGTGGTCGGTGGAAGACGTGTTGGCGTGGTTGCAGGAACAGTATCCCTCTCAGATGGGCAGACTCCATAAAGCCATCATTAAACACGCGATATCAGGTACGATACATGCTTTAAATTCAGCTTCCTATCCTGGGATGAGTGTTAGATGAGAGGATGCCTACATAAAGTACAAACATACTCATTTTCATAGGTCTGAGATCTCGGTGATTTAATGCGTTTTTTTTTTGTTTTAAAAGTTTTGGAGATAAAATTGTTTCTGTCAATGCTGAAATTCAGTCCTGAGTTTTCTATGGTTTTAATTTCTTTACGCTCGACAAACATTCATTTGTAAATGAATTTGCAGGCCGCGCATTGCTAAGACTGAAAGATCATCACCTGGGGGTTCTCGGACTGGAAGCTGAGGAGCAGCAGCAGGAAATCTTGCAGGACTTACTCCTCCTCCGAGTTCAGGAAGAAATCCGCGAACTCAGTGACATCTGCTCTGGTGAGAATGTCAGTGACTTTCTCTTCAGGCTGTAAATAAACTCCAAACTTATAATGTAGCAGAAGAACACGAGCAGTTCTAAAAATAGTGGGGAAAAAAATCATACACATTATTCATAGCTTTGTCGGAAAGACGTTTACGAATTCTGCTTCAGTCAAATCTACGCGTTTAATTTTCAATCAAACTAAAGTAGAGAAACATACCTACTGAGAAACCAGCTGAGAACTTTATGCATTGCTTGTTCTCTTTCCTACTCTCCAGAGTGTTTTTCACCATAACAGAAGATACATAAGGACAGAAGAAATGCAGCTCACTCTTTGATTTTCCATCCATTCATCCGTCCATGTGAAGGGCACAGAAAGGTGGGAGTGATGGCAAACACAGAGAGAAGGTGAAGAGAAAGAAGAATCAATGAAGAGGGAAAGAAAACCCATTTCCTGTGTGAAATGTGACCTGCGCAGATGGATGAGATTAGTTTTTGTCTGGGTGTCTTTTTCTGATCCATTCTGTCCATTAGTCTCTGTCTTCTTTTTCTTGTCTACAGTGAATTTTTACACCATCACAATATCACAGGACATCAGACTTTCCTAACATGTAAAGGTACGCTCTTAAAGTACGCTCTTATCCCATGTGCTTAGTCATTATACGTACGTTCGCATTCTGTACGATGCAGGTGATATCAGAGACAACATATTATAACTGAATTTGTCTTGACTGACAAACAAGGCCTGAATATAAGCAGAAGCAGGTTTTAATCAGAGTCACGTGTGTGTGTTACTGCTATGCTTCGTATTTTTTTGTGTCCTTTGAGAACAACTGAACAAACAGTGTGACTCTGTCTTGTTATTTTACTGATGAGATGTAACGCATTCTTGCTTTCCTGAAGTAATGCGGTGCGGTTACTAAATGTCTTGTTTTGGATATGCACTGGTTGTATATGAACTCATCATATATATAATGGTCCTAAAACATTTTTTATATAAAGCAGTATAAAGCATTTGTTTTATGTAACATGTATGTATACTGTTTCATGGCCCTGTCACAATAAAAGTTTTTTATTATTTGTGTGCCATCTTTCTGCTTTAATACACGAAGCAGCAGCTGTTAATCAGATGTTCCCCTGGAGCTCTGGCTGGAACAGAGTCTGAGACAGACCACTGTGAAAAATCTAAGACTCCTAAAACTAAAGGTCATAATAATAAAAATGGTAATGCTCCCTCGTGTGCAGCCCAAATCAACACATCCCAGACTCTAAAGAAAGCAAGTGTAGCGTTGATGAACTATGCATATGAAAATGATCAGGTGCATCACACCATGCAGCCATTTGGCAGTTTATTTGAAGAAACACCACGGTAGGACTACAGTGGAGTCTAATGCGTCAGTCCTGACATAATTCCTCCCTTCCTGAAAAGAGGCGACAGCTGTATCGATCTGAAACATACAGATGCAGTCTTTTTATAACTTGTTTCTATTATTTTGTCCGGCCTGTTTTAGTTGTTTATATGTAAAGATTACACATTTTCCCCAAATTCAAAATGCACTAAACTCCTGTCACACATGCAAAGAGAGAGTGTGAAACTTAGTTTGAAGCCGTGTGTCTAAGTGCATATGTACAGTGTTATTTCCATGTTGTCAAACATACATTGTTTTTGACCTTTTCTGTCTTTTTCTCTGTACCTCTGGGCCTTATTGGGAGTATTTATGCATGTGTGTGTGTGTGTGTGTGTGTCTGTGTGATTAATACCCCAGGAGATGGTGTGACATTTGATTTGGCAGGGTGGGGCTGGTGTAGTGCTTACTCAGCACCACAAACATAAATCCACCTCACTGACAGTGTGAAGGGGATGATGGAAAGCGCTGCTGACCCAGACGTGTGGTGGAAGGTGCACACATGCAAATACAGGTTTTCATATCACACCACAAAGGATTAGAACATGCATTAGGAGAAATTTACCTGCAACTGTGGAGTGACTTTCCACTTTGGCCATGAAAAAAAAAACTTATTTAATGTCAACCAGCAACTTTGAATTTGCAGATTTTTCAACTTGAATTTTTTTCAAGTCATGCTGCATAGTTCCTGGTGTCACATTCCTGCTCTTTCCTGCTCCTGTATTTTCCCATGCCTGGTCGCACATCCTAATTTTGGCATATCTGGTCACACTCATTCAGCCCCTCCCAATTAATTAGTTCCACTTTCCCTCCAATTCTACCAGGCTCCGCCCACTCACTCACCTGTAACTTTTACAGTCACTATAAAAACCCTCAGCCAGCGTCACCCTTATCTGTGTCGTTCTTTTAAATCTTGCTTGCGTATGGATCCTGCTTGCCTCTGGATTTTACCACGTTATTTATGACAGCTGCTTTCTGCCATCCTTGTCTTCCTGATGATTAACTCTTCCTGTGGACTTTGATTCAGGTTGTATTTGCTGCCTTTGTTGATGTTGTCTGCCTCACTTTGGCTAAATTAACCAGGCTATCGGTCTTTCTTTTCATGTTCAGGTATTTTATTTTTTGCTCTAGGTAACCGTGCTGGTCCTCAAGTGCTTGTTTTAATGTTTAGCTATGTAAACATGATCACCTTTTCATATATGTAGCATACTTTTATATAGCCAATGTCATCAGGACATAGATAGATTTAGCTTAAACTGTTGCATTTGGTTCTGCTAGTTAAACACATCAGTTACGGACTAATTGGTCTGTATTGTTTTGGACTATCCTGAAGCATAAATACATTTGGCTGATTAGGCTTAAATACATTCCCATGGATCTGTTCTCAGAGAGAAAAAGACCAAAAGAGAAATACACATATCAGAAAGACCTATTTCAATTGTTCCTTCCGACCAGGACGATGCTGCCAGGATCAAACAGGCCAGCTGAAAGTGAGCGGAGAGCCTCCACCTCCCCGTCAGCCTGGCAGTCGTAGCACCCTTCGTCACTTACTAGTGATTTATTCAGAGCTGCGCCTAAGAGAGGTGGATCAATAGTTTTGGAAAGAACAATGAATTAGCATCAGGCCACTAAGAGAGCAGAGAAAAAGGAAATAAGTTAACTGTAAGTTCACAGGGGATGTGAAAGTTGAAGAGGCCATGTCAGGGATCCGCTGCTCACTTCAGTACGAACGGCAGTAATTTAAAAAGTAGCTATCAGCTCCAATTCTGACTCCCTGGGAGGTGTAGTTTCTCACATTATGTTTCTGCTACGCCTCAAAGCTTGGCTCCTGGCTTCCAACCTACTTTGAGACATGTTGGTTTCCTCTGTGAGAACGGCTGGTGGTGACAAGGATTACGGAGTGATTTATTAACGCTACTGGCTTGTTAGTTTGCAAATGGGAGCGGAAAAATGAAAGCAACTTATGTTAGAGGACTGGAGCAGCTGGCGTCGAGCTCACATAAACATGGCCTCTGTTGAACCTATTGCTAGTCTTGTAGTCGCACCAGAACATTTGGATTCACACAGTATAGTACTCTGCAGCAGGGTTGGGCAACCCCGGTCCTCCTCATTAACGAGGAAACTATTGCAAATACGCTCATATGATTGCATTCATGTTCATTTTAGCTTTCCTGCTAA
Organism: Microctenopoma steveboyesi; assembly: GCA_032359275.1. Classification (NCBI taxonomy): domain Eukaryota; kingdom Metazoa; phylum Chordata; class Actinopteri; order Anabantiformes; family Anabantidae; genus Microctenopoma; species Microctenopoma steveboyesi. The sequence goes on along the minus strand of JAUMHF010000016.1, from coordinate 13,358,502 downwards.
CAATGTTGGATTTGCAGCCATTTTTCCTCCGGTTTACCGACAACTTCTTGGTCCTTTGCACTGACTTGTAGCTAAAAAAATCTAATGTATAAATTCTTCCCCATTTCTGGCATCAAAAGGAAACGCATGAAAACTGATTTTGCGTTGCAGGTAGTAGAAGTGCTAACATTCAAAGGGCTTATTCCTATATGATGGCGAACTAATGTTTCCAACAGTTCAATTTCAGCTAACTCTTATTAGGCTAACATGTTGATGATACTTTTGGCAAGTGTTGGGTAAAACGGCACAAAGCAGGTGTCACTGCTGTTTAATACACAGTAGATTCCCCTACTCTGTGAAATAATTTCCCTCTAGGATTAATAACGTTTTCTGAATCTCAATGTAAGACAGTGTGCTAAAGGTGGTAGCTAGGTGTGAGGCTAAAATGAAGCAACGTAAACAAACCGGGTTTAACTTTACAGGACTAATCCGCTGCTCCTGTCAAATTGCAGTTACCGTAATTACGAGTTTGCATGTTGTAAACAGCAGAAAAGTCAACATCCATGAAATGTGACAGTCAGAATGTTCCAAAACGTTTAATATATATATTTGATTTGGTGCTAAATCTAAGTAGGTGCTGTTAACTGTTAATTAAAAGCAGAAATGTAAAAATTGTACTGTTATATTGAAAAAATATGTTTTTTTCTTCACATCCACACATCCACTTTATAATAAAAAAAAAAAAGTGTTTCTGCCTCTCACTTACGAGCTAGTACATTTTCAGATCCCGTTAGTGTTTATTGACTAGGACACTTGGAATTCCTAGTAACGAGCAAGAAGCAGTGTCGCAAGAAGACTGGCAGCTGCCATGTTGAATTATAAATATGAACACATGTGGGGTGGATTACCATCATGATGTTACAGATTTTATTCTTCACTGTTTCAGGTGCAGTTACATTTCAAAATCAATGTAATGTATATGTTTTGGTGTCATTCCTCTGCCAGAAAAGTTTCTACAAAAGTTTGAACGGTTGCCTCTGAGTAATAACGTGACACATTGATTTCCTTCTGCTCTGCTGAGACCTGGCAGAACACAACACCAAACCCGGTTTAACGGCTCACACACACACACACACGCACACACGCGCGCCACTGTGTGGATATGCACGAGTGTGTTTGACCAGTGTGTTTAGGCATACAACCACACATCTTTCCTTGTGTGCAAGATTGCCTGTGCATGCAAGCATTTTACAATTCGAGTGAAACTGTCACTCAAGAGCAACCAAACACCACATCACATTTATTAAATTTTCCCCGAGCTAGTGCTTGCTGATAAAATCACTCCTAGCCCGCCTGCAGTCTGTAGGTAACCAACTGTAGAGCTACAAACTGTGAAACACAACGCCTGACAAATATCTGCTTTCAAACATACATTTATTTGCTGCCTTTGTTCAGTCAAAATGCAGAAAGTGTTGGTGGTGGAGTGAGGCTGGAGCTCCTGTGGCTCAAGCAAATGCTGATGCTTTCATAAATGGAGCTTTGGACATGCCTGAGATTAAATGTGAGACAAATAAGAGACTAAGAGATTAAGTTGAAACGGTCAGGTGAGAATTTTACAACATTTCGTATTGAGGTCATAGTGAGCGGTGGAGTCTTATGTCCACTCAACACACTTACATTTTTCCCCCTTTGTGGCTTAAAGGTCTCACTGAAATGTTTCGACCCACAGTCGCGCTGGATTGATGCCGTGAAGCGTCTTAACCACAAATTCAAGAGGAAAAAAAGAGATGTTTAAGGGCATTTCGTCCTGAGACTAATTTCAGCCCTGATTAATGTGGAACCAGGAAGCTGCTCGTTCAAACTATACGTCCCGATTGGACCAGGTGTGTATGGATTGTTAAAAAGAGTTGAAGTTAGGAGTAAAATCTTACTTCTTACCTGTGCATTATACACAGTATGTGTTGGCGCCGAAAGGAACCACATGTGGACCGTTACAGCTTTTTCTCTGTACATTATCTGAATTAAAAGGTATTTAATAAGATTTTCAGCTCAGGGTTTCGTAAACTGACAAACTGATGCACATAAATGGAAACGAAATGTCAAAACGTAGGCAAAGCAGATTCAGTACTCCCGCTGAGTTTATTAGCAGATCACACCTGTTCGCCAGCTACAGCAGGTGCCTCCAGCACATGAGGCCAGACGGAGTGTAAGAGTGTGTGTTTGTGTGCATGTGCGCACCATTTCAATCACTATGACTGTCTGCAGGCAAACATGCTCATTTGTCAAGACAAACGAGTGACACAGGAAGCTCTAGCCAAAAGAAAAATAGGGGTGGGGGGGAGGACAACACAGTGTACTTTATTACCTGCAAGTGGAAAATGAGTTTTGTCAACAAATGGCCCATCTATTTCCCCTCACATCAATGGACTCTGACACTTGATTTATCTTATCTATATCGGAAGCAATGGTGTAAAAAAGAGAGAGAGAGAGACGGAGAGAGAGGATGGGCTCCTGCTGCTTTGGTCCTGTGGAGAAAACTTCAGACGCTTCACTGAACGAACATATGTTTAAATTAAACCTCTTATCTGGATAAAATCAAAGTGTGGTGTCCCCAGACAAGTCAAACCACGTGTTGTCATCACGGTATCAGGTAGAGTGGCTTTTTCACCGTGTGTGCGTGTGTGTGTGTGCGCACGCTGTGTTCGGCTGGCGTTTTAGCGTCTGTGAATTCTCAGTGTAAAAAGGGGAAGTGTCACAGACAGGAATGAACTTTTGTTGATTTGCACCTTCTTTTGCAGGCAGGTGTTGTGTTGATGTGGTTTTCCAGAGACACATGTTTAAGTACAGGTTCTAATTGATCCTGATATGTTAAAACAAAAAAAGGTGCACTTTGTTGTATTTGAGTGATTCCAGGTGTTTTCATGCCTCCAGTGCTAACAAATAAGTAAATAAAGGTTTTTGAAGTTTTGTTTTTATTATTTTCTAAGTTCCAATTATTCATAATCATCTTGTTGTATGTATATATGTTCTAATAACAAACAAGCAATAATAATTAGAAGTCACTACTCACCAAACATCTAACACCAGTTATTTTGCAAGCACATGGAAATAAAAAAGTACTCCGACGGCTCCAGTTTAACTTCTCCTGAGCCACATATGAATCTTAGAGTGTATTTTTGTTTTATTTATTGCGTGAATCATCTTAAGAACTCGCTGAACAAAACGTATCAATGTACAATAAAACAGCAGCACTGGTCATGGGGTCACCTCTGCAAGTTAGCAGTGGTTAGACTGTAACAGCTTCATAGCCCTTATGTTCACCTTCTGCAGGTCAAATAAATACATGCGCCAGAACGTTTACGTGCAGTTATGTGTTCTACAATTCTGCAACGTCGTGTGAGTGAACGTTGAGAAATGAGAGAGAGTTGTAGTGAGTTTAGTAGGTGAGTTTCTGGGCCGTAGCTCATTTGTTAACATATGAAACTAATATATATTAGGAAGCGCTGAGGGTGGAGATGTGTTTATGCCCCTTTGCTCTGCACATGTCCTCTGACTCTGCAGCAAGTCTGCTTGGAGAGCAACACTTTATCTTCTTTCTTTTATTTTAATTGCGTTTGCAATGTAGTGACGTGTAGCTGAGATTCATACATTCACAGGAATAAAATGTTTTTCTAATTCAGTTAGAAGGTGGTCAAACAATCAAGCAAAACGAGCGTTGAGGCTGCGACACAAGTCAAGAAAGTTCAAATAAAAGTGAACAGTGACAGTTAAATCTGCTCAGATCTTTGCTTTGTTTACAACCTGTCTGACAATTTGCAAAGATCCGGATCCAGTGCACCGCTCCATGAAAAGGATGAAACCAACGTAAAGATCTGTACCACATTTACATTTTGTCAATGTAAGTAGTGTAAATGTCAGTCGAGATAATCACATATCACAGTGAGCATCAGTGTCATGATGCGTGCGTTCCTCCTGGCCAGCTTGATCAGTAAATGAATTACTGTCTAAATTAACCCTCTTCACAGACTCACTTGAAAATGTATGAGAACGTCATTCATTCGGCTTCACATAAATATTTTACTCTGGTTAGTCACTGAGGCATAGCTCGGACTATAAATCAAAAATTGTGTGTGTGTGTGTGTGTGTGTGTGTTTGCACTGTAAGTATGTGTTGCGAGTGTGTTTGTGAGCAGGCTTTAAAACGGAATATTAAAACACTGAAGTTGACAGCATGACAGAGTGTACTGTGCCGGGTGTTGGGGATAATTGAAATGCCAAAACCTCAAGATGGCCACTTCATTTTAACATGAATTTACAGCTTCCATCACACGCCATTAATGCTGAAAATGCTTTATGAGGAAGCTGTGGGGAATTAATTTATCCAAGCAAATTCCCTGGATCAGCCAGTCGTCGTGAAGATGACAGAAACGGGGTCTTGCTGCCTTAATTTAGACAAACATCACTAGGGAAAAAAAAGGAAACCATTCTTACACGCACAGGTGCAGACCAGTGCCACACATCTCTTCTCCCAGTCAGTCACAAGCATTTGGTGAGATCTGGTAGTTGATCGGGTCTGTAGCTCACATCGTGGCGTTCATAAGGAAAAGGATCAAAGAAGAGCCTGGTAGCTCAATGGGTTAAGCGTCAGACTGGGATGCAGAAGGTTGTGGGTTCGAACCCTGTCTGACTCCTAGTCCATCCCCTACCAGGTGTGTCCC
>JAUMHF010000016.1:13337886-13351571 GCA_032359275.1 Microctenopoma steveboyesi | reverse complement strand
GTGTGTGTGTGTGTGTGTGTGTGTGTGTGTGTGTGTGTGTGTGTGTGTGTGTGTGTGTGTGTGTGTGTGTGTTTTGGTGACTTCAGCTACTCTTCATATGCCATTGTTAGTATGCAAATGATAACTATAGTTCATTCTTCTATTCAAATTACATTCTGTGTTGGGCAGATGTGGATCAGTTGGTGGAGCAGATGTCACTGAATAAATATCAGGGCATCATGTAAAATCTTGAACAATCATAAACGCATCCCTCTGGTTGGAGTAGACCTTCAGACGTTCCACTGGGTTCTCATAGGGATAATAATTACCACAGCACAAAGCCTCCATTTGTGTTTGGTACGACACCAGATGGTCGGAAGATGTGACCGTCTGAATCCTGCATCGTAGCCTCAAATCCTGAGCCCGAGCATCTTAACAGCACAGTACCAGATTACAGCAGCTAGTGGTCCAGCTGGCTTTTTTCTGTGTGTGTGTGTGTGTGTGTGTGTTACATTATCAGTCATTAGATGAAACAAACAATTCCCAACCAGGACAGAACCATTGATTTTTGTTGTTGTTTTTAATCTGTATGTGTGTTGGAGTGTGTGGAGCTACTCTGTACGCGTGTTCCCAGCCGAGGACGTGACCCAGTCAACATCGTTAGCATTTAGATGACTCCTCCACAGAGCATACTGAACAAAGATTTGGACCGAGTAGAGCAATTGATTCTGTCAGAAAAGAATCACTTCTCCGGTCGCTGATCATCTTTGAAAGTTCTTTAAACTTTTTGTTTTACCCCACAATCATTGAGGTGTGAATTAAGGCTTATTAACATTGATTGTTGTGTTTTATAATTAGCTGTCGTAGTAATTATGACTGTAGTTAAAGCTTTTTTAATCAGAGACAGTGGAGATTCTTCAACTCAAAATGAGGCCCTAGCAAATGTAATTAAAATGTTGCCAGACGAGAGTCTGGAAACGGAGCTGCAGGGTTTTACTGTTGCACCATCAGGCCACCAGAACGAGCCTCTGGAAGGCTGAGCCCTCCTGTCCATCTATGTTAACTTTCATCCTGGATAAGCTGGCTGTAGTCCCACCAAAACACGGTGTTAAGGCGCAAAGACCCACTGAATCACCTCTGATCAGGGACACACGAGACTAAAGGACATAAACGGTAACAAAGTGTGAGGTTGGACTTTCCACCGGGAGTCAGAGGGACATGTCCTGTTAATGCAGCCTTTACTTTTATTGTTTGAGGAACTAAAATCTCCCTGAATGTTGTTATTTCACTGACGAGACACTGTGAGAATACAAGTAGACAAAAATATTGATATAATCCTTCTGTCAGATACAATAAATGGTTATCTAGCAGCTGTTTCTGTGCTTTTTTGTCCAGAGTTCTGTCTGCCAGGCAACATTCAGTATGGCCTGGTGACGGTTTTAAGGGCTTTTCTGCAGCCAGAAAGGGAAACTTCTCTGTAGTGTAAGCACACTTCATTTAAAGGCAATTTTTGCAAGTTAAATTGATTCTAGAAAAACTGAAGCGTCAGTCAAAGACGAGGAAAAGTTAAAAGCTGGCAATGATGCAAATAAGAAGCTACCAATGAAACTTTAGGCACAATATATTCTGAAGCTGAAGTAATCTGGTCTGAACAGGGGATCCTGACGAGACGTGCTACAGAAGCAGTACTGCTGAACTCTCATATAAGCTTTCAGATTGTATGGTGCAAAAGAAGCGATGGGCTGAAACTGGAAACGGATCAAAGTTTGCTCTCCCTCCGCTGCTCGCTGAGCGCCAATAGCATCTTTCAACATGTGTTGTCATCCTTTAATCGACCATGAAGCCCCCAACAGCGGCCAGTCCTCCAGAGGCGTTCTGGAACAGGTGAGAGGGAATGAAAGTTTCATCTGGTTGTGTAGCGAGAGACTGGCAGTGATCTAGTGTTGTCTCAGACACATGTTGGCCTGTGCATTGTTGCATTGCTGCACCAACTCTCTGTGTCACAGCATTTATACTGCTCCCAGCTCACGTGAAAGGTCCAGTTCCAGCCAAAGAAACTCAATAACTGACAACAGCAGCATCGTTTATATTGTGGTTTTGAAGGCGTTTGTTTGTTTCCGTACAGCCACTGTAAGTCCTGACTGGGGACATATTGATGTGCCTCTGTGCGGTTTGCTGACTTCTCCTGAAATTATTTGTCAGGCACAGTCACAGTGTGAAGAGGCCTGGCTCCAAACAGTGGTCCGTGCATTCAGACAGCACTTCACCAATCACACAACACTAGCACCTGAGAGGCTGATTCAGAGAAGCAGAGCTGCAGAGGTTATGTGATGGAGAGTCGGCTGCCACAAGATGGCGATATGTGATGCATGTTGCGTTGGCCTGTGGCTCCACAACATCTGTAATCTCCCCACTTAATTTAGGAGATTTTATTTTTCATAGGAAAAAACATTTGAATTAGTTAATGGGATATTTGCAAGTAATAGCAACACGAATGAGAGACGGGGAAGATGAGAAGATTAGTGATGCAGCCAGTCAAAGCTGATATATTAGGTCATATATTCGAATCATTACGGGATTTAATGAGCTAAGACTTAATTAAAAAGGCAGCCAGCTCGCTGAACTCTAATACATGACAAATCCCTTTAATATCATTTGGCACCAAATCATAAAAACCTTGAGGGGGGGCATAGGATTAGCACAAGACGGTTTTCTTTTGAAAAATGACATAAATTACACGAAGATTAACCAAATTCCGGGAGATCTCCCAAAGTGGAGTCTGCACATGAAGAGTGGTGGACAGGATGCCAGACTCCGCGAGACCCCCGCACACATCCACTGCGTCCAGAGGTGACGAACCTCTTTACAACTTTACGAACTCTGCAGTTGAAGAGAGTAGAAGCACTGACTGTTCTCCTTCTTCCTGAAGCAACCTGTTCCTGAACGAAGTGATGCAGATACAGACTTACAGATGCGGAATTACTGCGAGCTCCCAAAGCTGACCGGAGGCACCTGACGCCCCACGCAGGCTCCAGTCCCCCGGGCTGCCAGCCTGCTGCTGCTGCTGCTGCTGCTGTCTGGCTCATCAGCGCTGCTGCTGCTGCTGCTGCTGCTGCTGCTGATGCTGCGCGGTGGCGCAGCTCGGATCCAAGTGAGGATTCACGCACGGAAACGGGAAGAAATCGGCTCTGCTGGCAGCGAGAGCTCGCCGTGGAGTAGCCCAGCAAGCACAGGCGTGGTGTAAACGCGATCCCTCACTTTAAGCCCCACAGAGAAACCCTGCTGTTTGCCGTGAAGTCGCTTTAAAAGGATTTTATTGACGCGCGTCTCTCCGGATCAGGTGGATCAGGTTTTCCTCTGACTTACCTGGAGGAGGATTTCTGCTGGGAGTGTGGATTAAGATTCCAAAGTTTGGTTCGTCTCTTGCCGGATCTTTCTTTTTTTTGAGGGGGAAAGGGGGGATGGCAGCTGAAGTCTGGGGATGTGCGCGACTTGTTCCACACAGTTCACTCTGAATGGATGCTGTCGACGCTGTCGCGGTCGTGCAGGCAGATGGCTGCGTGTCTAAGCTCACACCGCGGATACCTGCTGCGCTGACAGATCGCTGCGTGCTCGGTCCTTTCTCGGGGAAAGTTTGTGACTGGGACTCGAAGGAGGATGAAGGAAGCGCGTCTTGCCTGGATTCCCTGCGGGCGCTGCGCCCAGTGAGCGTCCCCACAGCGTGGTGTTAGCGTCGTATCGTTCGTGGATGGATTTATATTTCGCTGTGTGAAGGATAATTGGAGAATATGTGTCCAAACTGTGGAGTCCTGCACGTGCTGGAGGGGAGAGCTGCGGGCATCCCGATCCTTTCCTGGGACCACAGGTGTTCCCTGTAAACAGGTAGATTCCACCGACTCACTGGCGTTTGCTTACAGACCTTTATAGAAATGCAGAGTTTTAACATTTAAAGTATGACAGTAGGTATTTGCATGGCGATAATTTACTAAAAGACACGTGTCGGTGTCCCTGCTGTGCAGTGCTGCCAGCTCCATTCAGAAATCCTGCTGTTTAGATGGAATTAGATGCAGATCTTACACTTACTCACATACTGACCAGTGATCTTACTGATGAACATGCATCCACAGCCAGGCTGGAACAAACTACTGCTGCACATTTAGTGCCAACATTTGCTCCAATAAAACTGTGATTTGGAAAATGTAATTAGTCAAGGCAATTAACTGATAGTTAATTTACGCCAGTGGCAGGTGGTCAAACGGTTTTAGGCTTTTCATACTTGTGCTCGCGACATCTAATCTGGGTGATTACTTATTTAAGTAAAGACATTTAAAATCATTAGTTAGTTGCTTTAAAATACAACATCAGGTGTTCTTCCTCGTTCGTTACGCACTGAGCGTTACCAAAACGCATGTGGTGCCATTTTACGCGCTACGAACTCAAGTTGACGTCTCTGACGAGACATTTTAACTCGTGTCATGTTCATAATACCAGATTCTAGCAGTGTGCTGTAGCTTTCCACCTGAAATATGAAACATTCTGAAGTTGTTTTTGTTTTTAAACTTGCTGATTTGTGATATTCTTCTCTTTTTTTCTTTTAGTGACTCCATGTCCCAACATGCAGAGCTGTGGATAGAGACACTGTGGGTCAAGCTGACTTGTGTCTACCCCACTGCACCTTCTCTCCTTAACATCTCCTAGTTCCTCATCCTCCTTTCTCCTCTAAACTCCTTCTGCCCTACTCTGTCCCTCCTTTCTTCGCCTTGTTCTTTTTTCCTCTCCTCTCGCTGTTACTCTTGCTGCGTCTCCTCCTGTACTTATCCTTTCTCCTCATTCCCTATTACAGCTTCCCAAAACCCACCACCTCCTCCTCTTCCTCCCCCCCACAGCACACATGCAGGCCAAGAAGCGGTACCTGCTCGTGTCTGTGGGGGCCGGTCTTCTCTTCCTCGTCTACCTGTGGGGTCTGCAAATTGGGGAGTTCCAGCAACAGCATTATCAATATCACCAGTTTCCACAGTACCCCCAGTATCACCAGTACCACCAGCAAGAGTATTACCGCCAGAGTCAGGACGTGTACCAGCCCCAGCCACTGCCCCAGAGAAGTCCCTCCAGACCACCCAGACACTGGCCGGAGTCAACCAAGCTGCTGGAACCATACCTGGAGGGGGGAGAGCAGGAGGTACAGTAGATGAATCATAATGTAGTTTTATACTACTGGAGGAAAAAGGAAGAATATATTCCACCGATTTAGCTTTAACAACTAGAGGAGAACCAGAAAAACGTGTCTCTTATTCCACACATTTCTTGTCCTAAATGTGCCTATGTTACCCAGAAGGCAACTTGACCATCAGGAGTAAGGTCAGAGAGAGGCGTTAGTTACATAGATCTGTAAACAAACACATCAACAGATTTTTCATTTTTAAACTTTACACAGCTCCCCTGGAGGAACAAAAAGTTCCTACAACTTTTAAACTCCACCTACAGGTTAAAGTGGAAATGACTATTTTTGAGTAAAAACGTTTTTTCAGCAAGTAGAGAGAACATTTTTCCCTTCTCATCTTTTCAGTAGTTTTGCATTTTAATCGGGTCGGTATCACTACTGGTACCAAGAGGTGATACCTGGATGCTACAGAGTAAGTCCATCTCCACCAGCATGGTACACTACCAGAAGGTTTGCTGTGTCTCCCAGCACAGTCGCGGCATGTAGGAGAGTCAGGCAGTTACTCTGGGAGAGCGGGACAGAACCGTCACTGGTCCTTAAGCCATCAGCCGTAGTATAGCCGGAGTCCTGCAAAGTGACCTCCAGCAGGCCACTGGCATCAGTGTCTCTGACCAAATCATTAGAAACAGACTTCATGAGGGTGTTCGCGGAGAAGTCGCAGTGAATGTGAAACAGGACGCACAGACCTGTACAGGACAGACGATGACACCCTGACTGTCATTAGGCATCAGGATAAACTCCTTACACCTATGGTTAGACCCTTCGTTGGTGCAGTTGGTCCTGGTTTCCTCCTGGTGCATGATAATGTCCGAGTGTGCAGGTAGTTCTGGGAGGATGAAACACTCTGAGACTTTTCTTTGGATTTTTGTCAGATAAATAATTGTTTAATAATAATAATACATGTAATTATAACACAATGTCCAGCTTTTTTGTCTTATTTAAATGTAATTGTGTTTCTGTGTGTGCAGGAGGACATTCCTCAGCTTCATCACCAGCACACCTCCCCTCGTGAGCGGCGAGCGATCCGTGACAACATCTACAAGAACAAGCGCTGCCGCATGGAAACCTGCTTTGACTTTGCTCGCTGCCAGTCGGGCTTCAGGGTTTACATCTACCCTCCCCAAAGAGGGGACGAGATCTCAGAGACCTACCAGAAGATCCTGTCATCCATCAAGGATTCTCGCTTCTATACCACAGACCCTTCAAGGGCCTGCCTGTTCATTTTGGCAGTGGACACACTGGACCGGGACCAGCTTTCAGCTCAGTACGTGCAGAATGTCAGGTCTCGCATCCAGAGCCTTCCGACGTGGAGCGATGGCAGGAACCACCTCATATTCAACCTCTACTCTGGCACCTGGCCGGACTACACAGAGGATCTTGGCTTTGAGGTGGGTCAGGCCATGCTGGCCAAGGCCAGCGCAGATGTGGTCAACTTCAGACCCAACTTTGATATCTCCATCCCTCTGTTCTCCAAGGAGCACCCCGTGAAAGGAGGGGGCAGAGGTTATCTGACGCTCAACGACGCGCTGCCTTCCAGGAGGTACCTGCTGGTTTTCAAAGGGAAGCGGTACCTGACTGGCATTGGCTCAGAGACCAGGAATGCTCTGTACCACATCCATAACGGAGACGATATTATCCTGCTGACCACATGTAAACACGGCAAAGACTGGGAGAAACACAAGGACTCTCGCTGTGACAGAGATAATGAAGAATACTCAAAGTAAGACATAGTTTCTCATATGTTTCTGGGCGTGTATGTCTGCTTAGAAAGAGCGTTGGTGCTTTCGGGATGTACCAGAGAACAGGAGTTATTCGTCTCTCGGTGTAGTCCAAGTACTCTTTGTTACTGCCGAGTTGATTGTTAGTGGTTTTGCATGCTGCAAAGAGCGCAGGCTGCATTTTAGCCAACGTTAGTACCACAGGTGTCTCATTATTAGTTCCTATTAGCAGTCGCAGCATGTTTGTGCATCATTACAGCTTCTCACAAGTGCTTGTTGTGTTTGTATGCAGGGACGTGAGTGTTATTACTGTCAATCATCTCAATTCCAGTTTATTGGCTAAAAAGAGCCTCCTGCTTGAGAGTACTGGGGACTGTAAGTGTTGTGCATGAAGTGTCTCTTTTTCCAAGCGAAACAGGTGGGATGCTTTCCCTTCACAATTATCATGGGAGTTGTGCTTCAAAGTACTCCTGAGACAAAATGCTATGAAAATGTGAGTGTGTTTGTGTGTTTAGCACACGTCTGTGTGTGTGAGAAGGAGAGAGGAGCGGTGGAGCAGAGGCGTTGAAGAAGTTGAGAGAAGAGAAGTTTTGTCAGCTCAGTAGTTGGTCGAGAGACGAGCGATCTGAGCTGAGAGGAGTAGCCGCTGAATGAGATGCGAAACGGGAACAACATCCTCAACGTTCCTGACATGGTGGTCCAAGAGCCGTCCGTTGCATGTTTAAGGTTTATTAAGAAAACGAGGGAGGACCCAGAGACAACAAGGGAAATTATACAGTGAACGTCTGCATACAGTGCAGATATTAAGGGTGAAGAGTTGTTTGGCTCCTTTCCAGCACATCTTTGGACACGTTTCCTTATTTCTACTGACGGACTAAGTGTTCGGAGTTATGATGTGTGTTCCTTTAAGCTCTGAATTTCCCGTTTGAATGAATCAGTATTTTAATTATCCTGTGTGTTAGGATGTTGTTTGGCTTCATTTCTGTGGGTGTTCGGTAACAAGTTGTGGTTGCTGCAAGTGGGATTGTGCAGCGTATGTGTAACTGAAAACTGTATATGAACAGCAGGTTGGAGTACATGACTCACATGCCCATTAATGAATGTTGTTGGAAGAGCTGGTGGGTCTACGGGCTCTTGGTATCAGCTTTTGTAGGAAAGAAAATGTGTTTTAGTTCCACTAAGTAGGCCACATAATTCACGTGAAATGTGTTATTTTGCACAAGAGAAAGAAAAGCCACAAATGTGCTCGGCCTGCTGCAGAAAACACAAAAGGTGGAAATCAACGGAGTACATAAATGAGCAGAAGGTGCTTAAGAGGCTCCTTTGTGAAACATTATTCCATTGTCTGTCTTAGCCTGGCGTGGAACTGATATGTAAAACCAAACCAAAGGGCTTTATTCCTCGTTTCCCTCTGTCTCTCTCGTCCCTGTTTGCTGCAGAGTGAAACGCTTAATGACACATTTTAAGGATCTTTGGTTTAAGGTTTATCTTTATTTTTGGTGAGAAACATCTTTTCTATAGTTGATCAAATATTTAAAAGCAGTAACTGCTTAATGATCCATGAAACACACACACACACACGTTTGATTTGTGCCGATAACCTGAAGATGACTGAAATCATAAAGCTCCACAGTCCTCTGAAGCTCGAGGTTGTGACTGTCTGCTGCCTGCTCTGGTGTTTTACACACAACATATCGACACAGACATGGCCCAGTGCAGTCGATGGGGATCCTACAGCGGGGCTCCCTGATGAGAACATAAACCAACAAGGATGCTGAAGCCTCGGGGCGGTCGATAATTGCCCTCCAATTGAATTAAGCTGTGAATGAAGGGGATAGATAGAGATCTTACCTCCCACCGAGCGGCACTTGTTTGAACTCGGGCTGCTTCGCTGTACGTAGATAACAGCCGGCTCATCCAATTAGAGCCTCGCTGTACCGAAGTGTCTCAATTTACAGATTGACTGATAAAAGGCTTAATTCAGATCACTCTCGCGTCTCTCGTGATAGTTTTGGTGGTCAAAAGAGAAAAGGGGGAGGAGGAAGGAGGAGCGTAGATCACGGTGAAATGTGATGAGAGGTGATTTGCTGACTGTACAGTAAATCTATAAACATCTGCCTTCATCTTTTCCTCTCTGCTCATTGACCTTGTCGCCCTTTTTCCTCCAGAGGACCTTGAAACTGTTTATTCCTCCAACTTCTCTTCCCTGTGGCCCGACACTGCAGTAAAAATACCTGGTCTGTACATATACCGAACGTCCTTATGTGTGCAGCTACTTCCCACCACTGTCAGGAATGAGAGCGGAAAAAGCTGTGAGCTAATGTTGATGCACAAACACTCAGATATTCATTCATGATAAAGATAAACGGCTCAAACCTGCAGTTTTACCTGTTTTTCTGTTTCTGCTCAAAATAAATAGCTGTTCATCAACGTTCCCGCTCAACGTGTCCACACACAGCGCCATCTTTATGTCATTATGTCTGCTGGGAAAGTGTGTTTGAGGCCTTTAAAGGTGCAGCAGTTTTATTTCCACGCAGTAACTCACACCTGCAGCAAACACTGAACCTGGTCCCGCTCTGGACTGACTCTGGGCCGCGGTGTGTATGTGTCCCCGTTGTGTAACGGCACATACAGCGTGTCTAAAAGATCGCGATGGACATTTCACACTAAGTGCTTGAACGTTTCTCTGTCGCCATTCGACAAACGCTCCTCCATCACATTTTATTTCGAGTAAAGACGCCGAATGAATTAGTTATAACGCGCTCTTTCTGTTCTGTGCTTCTAATTTGATTTGTCCCTGTATGGAAATGCTCAGATGGAGACACAGCTGCTGTCGCATATGTGAGTGTTTGACAGCTGCAGAATTCAATATGTATGACAGGAGAAAAGAGTCTGTATTAATTTAAATGTCAGCTGTGGTCATGAGGGTGGCCGGCGCTCTCGATGTGTAGCAGAGTAAGTGCTGTGTGTGTGTGTGTGTGTGTGTGTTTGTGTGTGTGTGTGTGTGTGTGTTTTCTTCCCGGCCTTGTTGTGAGATGTTGTATTAAAGCACATCAAAAGTCAATGTACTCTTTTCCTTTTCGGTGCTAAGCTCCCTCTTCCCCCTTCCTCTGCTCTTCACCTTCCTTTCTCTCATTCTTCTCCTTATCCTCTCCTCCTTCTCCTATTCTCTCCGTCTCTGCCTTATCTGTGCTCGTCCTCCCTCGCCTCCCTTCTTTCCACTCCCCTCTCTCCCGCTCGGCTGCAGAGCTAAACTAAAGCGTGGAAAAGGTTTTACTGCTGTCTGAGTGCATCTTTGATTCGAGTCATGATGAGGAGCACCACGAGGAATAATAACAGAGTCTGACAGTCTCAGAGAGCCAAATTTAGGACTTTTAAGAAACTTTGATGTGTGTGACCGATTTAAGAAACTAATTAAAGAAACAAAAAGCAGGCTAAAGCAGCCTGTTGATGCCAACTCACAGAAGAAAAGGGAGAGCAGGAAACAAGCTTGTAACAGAAGGAAAATAAAAGTTCACTGTAGTTTATGGCGCAGAAAAGGAGCAATATAAACATCCAGCAGCATAAAAAAAATGAGGTGTTATGAAGAAAGACCCCTTCACCTCACATACACCTCCGCGATTTAGTCCCAGAGAGACTTTTATGTGACGCCTCTCACTATCTGGGGGGAGGAGGTGGAGGTTGTGTCTGAGTATTGGGAGTGTACTTGGACAATAAACTGGACTGGTCTACACTCACACCCACAGTGTAGAAAAAGGCCCAGAGTCGTCTTTACTTTTTGAGGAGACTCAGGTCTTTTAATGTCTGCAGCACCGTGCTGGGGATGTTCTATGAGTCTGTGGTGTCCAGCGTGATCTTCTTTGCTGTGGTTTGCTGGGGCAGCAGCTTGAAGGTAGCAGACACAAACAAACTGGACAAATTAATCAGGAGGGCTGGTTCTGCTCTTGGTGTGGAGCTGGACCCTCTACATGTTGTAGCTGGGAGGAGGACGCATCCAAACTCCATCCCTCCCAGAGGGGAGGAACAACAACTCTAGGAATTGACGTTAACATGTTTTGTTTGTGTTCTTATACATTTGTTCTCTTCGTTGGTGCAGATACTACATTTGCTCATTTAGTTTTGCGGACGGTAGCTTATTCGGTGGTTTTCCTCTAATGGGCTTGAAAGAAACGAGGTGCAGATAAACTGACCAAACTTGGCCACAGGTGGGTAATGATTGCCTTAATAAGGAATGAATATAAAAAGTTATGAATAACAATTGTGTGTTCTGACGAAAATGCTAAACCTTGACAAACAATATCCAATAGTCTTATTGCCTCATTAGTCACCAGTAAGACCGTTGGAGCTGTTTGTGTGCGTTTGTGTGCGGTAGAAGACAGTAGCTGAACTCCCAGATAAACTGAAGGTTTCTGTCGAGGCTGGGTGGAGAAAGTAAAAGAATCTGTATTGATCCAGTTTGACTTGACCAGTGCGTCCGATCAGCACATGAATAGAGGTTAATGGTTCTTCGTATCTCGTGAAAGCCGTACATCGATTGGCATTTTGTGCAACGAAGCCTTGTCATTTATTTTAGCCGACCCTTTGTTAGCTGAAACGGGAAGTAAGAAGTTAATGTATCACAGGGCACACAGCTGGATGTCAGACTGATCAAATGAACTTTCTGTCATGTCGTCAGTTTGCTGCAGCAAAAAGAGCAGGGACCGCATAAGTCGTGCTGATTGTCTCATGCTCTTTGAAAAACAGTCCTACTGTCCTACAGTCAAAAAGTAATCTATGACTTTTATCAGAATAAAAATCACCTGGAAGAAGTCATTTCCTGCAGCCCTGTGAGGTGTATTCAGGCTCACTTAGCTGCAGATCAGTACATTTACATCTGATTCCTGCCTCTAACGAATCTATCTGTTGTGGTTTGCTGTCGCTCTTTCTTCTGGTCTCCATCCACTCTTTGCCCAGGAGCCTGCGATTAGCTGGGCTGGAGTAAAAGAGTGTGGGTCGTTCCGGCACATGCGCCGTCTGTCCTCGCTGAGAGAGTCGGAGAGGACAGACCTAGACAAGCAAAGAGTGGAAACGCTGCGTGGCAGGATGGTTTGCAGTGTGAACCCATCACATTTCACACACCCTGCTCAGTAGAGAGAGAGAGAGTAGTGATGTCCCTGTTCTTGTGTTTTCATTTGCTAAATTTGTCTCTCTGGGCTGAGAGAATAGCAGAGGTCATTTACTTTACTGTAGGCTCCAGCATTTCCATTTACAGTAGATGTCTCCACTTCTTCTCATTACATTCACTGCAATTGTAGTTTCTGAATTTGGTCCTGAATAGATGTTAGATGATATACGGAGGCTTTTACTGGTTGTTGTCCTCACACCAGGACAGGAGGGTGGTGTCCAGTCTGGTGTCATGGTGTTGGGACAGAAAGAAAAAGGAGGGGAGGAGACCGTGAATCTTTGAGTCTTATTAAACCATGCAGCCGCCGGAGCAGTCGAGGATCCTACAGATGAGACGTTTAACGTACAGTAGTCGGCTCTTGTTGTGGTGATTATGCTGCTGCCACACGGAACTGTCAAACTACAAAGAGGCGGAGAGAGACCGAGAGGGAGGAGTTGGTCATTGTTGGGTCAAGTAAGTCAAGTATAATATCCTTAGAAGTGTGTGTGTGTGTGTGTGTGTGTGTGTGTGTGTGTGACAAACTATACAAATTAATAATTAATGTTCAAAATCTCTAAATGTGAGTTCACACAATATCTGGCACCTCGTGCAATAAATCCTGCCCCCGTATAAAGTGTCAGTTCTCAGTATCTTGAATCACACACACACACACACACACACACACACACACACACCAGTGAGAGTTTAGACTCTTTCCAATTAACTTGTTTTTAGCATTTGTTCTGCTTTTCTTCTCAGCTGAGCTCTAAAAACATTTCCTCCAGGAAGAAAACAAAACACCCTCCTCACTGTGCTGAAGTGTCCTTGAGCAAAACACGAGAAAAAATCTGGCCTCCCCGTAGAGTTAGGATTTCTCACAAGGATCAATTAAAAATCACGTGACACTTTTTTCCAGCTTGTTTAATTATGTGTTTCACTGAATTCCAAATGAGGTTTAAATACGCAGATTGTTCAACTAGAAATGAATTAATTATGAGAAATACCAGAACATAATGACAACGGCCGTGTAGCATAAAGATTACTGTTAGATTTCTGCTTTTTAGTGATGGAACATAAAAATTTAAAAAATTGAAGAATGAAAACGTTAGAAAATGAAGCAAACATTTACCTGAATTAGACAACGATGATATTTTCATGTTGTTGTCTGTTATTGTGAGATATAATACATATATATATATATATATCGTCTTGCCTGTGTGGTTCTTCCTGCTTATTTGTTTTTACATTAATAGTTTCGTTTTCAATTAACTGGGTTCTTTTTTTTTTTTCAAGATCACAAAAAACGAGCACATTAAAGAAAGATGGATATTTCTGAGACGCGCTGAGCCTTGAAGTAGTTTGGGCTCCATAAAGCATGTGTCCCTGAAAAGCACTGAATTAAAAATAAAACCAAAAGAAAAAGCAATAAAAGATGTATTATGCTATAAACAAATAAACAAATATGTTTCTTGTGGGCCCACCACCTGCAAGAGGGGCCAGAGGGGTCGGGTGCGCAGAGCTATGGGTGATGG
This sequence comes from Microctenopoma steveboyesi, assembly GCA_032359275.1. Lineage (NCBI taxonomy): Eukaryota > Metazoa > Chordata > Actinopteri > Anabantiformes > Anabantidae > Microctenopoma > Microctenopoma steveboyesi. Next base: position 13,337,978 of record JAUMHF010000016.1, on the reverse strand, counting down.
CCGAGGACGGGAGCACTGGCGTTCCGACCCTCGGTTGCCGAAACTGGCTCTCGGGACATGGAATGTCACCTCTCTGATGGGGAAGGAGCCTG
>JAUMHF010000016.1:13298797-13327746 GCA_032359275.1 Microctenopoma steveboyesi | reverse complement strand
AAATAAAAAGGTTCTTTAACTTGCTATGGTTCTTTAAGGAACCATAGAGGCGTCTGAAGAACCATTTAAGAACCATTGTTTTTCTGTGTGTATAAATGAAGGATTCTGCTGCATTCCTAAAAGCTTGGTCACACTAGGAAGCACAGTGAATAGTGTTGCACAGTGAAATTAATCTTGAGACACCACAGTAGGCGAACACACGCGCGAGAGCTTCTTTTTATTTATTAACTTATTTATTTTGTGCTGTGGTGCATACCCGTCCTACTTCTTACGTGTCACTTTTATTAAATCAAGATTTTTTTGTGGAGATAAATTTGGCTCTTAGTTACCAGCTTGGTTGCTAATGGTGCAGTTTTACATCTGAAGACGTGTAGAAATCTTTCCTCGCTCAGATTCACACTTTGTGATTTCTGGGCTGTGTCATCACAGCGGTGTTGGACAGACAGAAAGTAATGGGTGGGCGCTGTGGGTAAAAGAGATAATCAAGCATATGTTAACCTGACTAGCTCAGCCGGTTTCACCCAACAACCTCATCATGATCTCTGCTTACTCATGGTTGTTCACATGAGAAATCCCACCTTAGACAGCACTTCCTACTCACTGCTAATGTCCTCTTTGTCTTCATATCATGCCTCTGAGGTCTTCACGGAGGCAGGCGGGTTATTTGAACGATATTAGAAAAAGGCTGCTGACTAAAACGTTTGCAAACTGCTAAAATCAGTTAGACGTGATAAATGGCAGATGCCAGGAGACCATTTTAGTCCAGGTGAAACGTACGTACAACGTCCCCGCCCCTACACAGATGTAATTTCACAGCAGACAGAGGACAGTTGAGTAAACTGACTCAACCCTCTCTGTGGCTTCGAATATTAACTACTCTTTAATGCCTCAGTCTCTAAGTAACAGTTGATTAAAATTGATTCTATTTTGTGAACGGCAGCAAAGGTGTAAGTGTGTGTGTGTGTGTGTGTGCGGGAGATCGTGTGACCGTTGAATGAGGGGGTTTTATACCTCGGGAAGGAGGAAGGACGTTCTAGCTGGTGCTCGTTCTCGCTTCCAAAGGGCTGCTGATGTTAATAATTAGGTTAGAGTTAGGTAAACATCGGAGTCAGCTGTTAATGTGTGATGGTTGGGAGATTTAGGTCTATTATGTAAATCAGTGCTCTCACAAAGCCAGAAGCACAAATTTGTGTGTGTGTGTGTGTGTGCGTGTGTGTGTGTGTGTGCGACAACCCTTTTGACAGAAGAATTTTTTGCTGTAGCGTTTTTACACCTCACCATCTGAGCTGTTTGCCTCTGTAGGCAGCATAAGTTTATGATACAGTGTTATACGGTTATGAGGCGCCCAGGTGGGCTGTTAATGTACCTTAATTGTGTAACAGCACAGCTGCTGAGTTTGATTGGATTCTTACTTTTTAAATGAGCTGATAAATATTCAGTGATACAAATCAAATGCAAAATAACCAGTTCCCGCAGCTAAACATTTGTTCATTACTTTCAAGATATGGTATTAATTTAAATTTATATTCCTGTTCGCTGCCATATTGATGAATTATCGCAGTCAGAATAGAAAAATGCTCTCAAAGCTGAGAGAGCTGGTTTCTCTTTGCTGCATCTTTGCCAAGTTCGTTCAAAGCTGAGGCCTGGACAAGTTTAGCTGTTGTTTTAAAGGGCCAGTTCACCTAAAATCACATTTTAAGCTCACTGCTGTGGAGAGTGTAGCCTTGCCAGTACTGCCAGCATTATTAGTCTTTGAAATACTACCATGCTGCATGCCATGTGACTGCAGCCTCCCTTAGCATGTTAACATGCGTACAATAGCTAATCTGCAGTAAACGCAGAAATAATATTCAGCTACTAAATCCTTTGATTTATTGAGGCACTAAATGTGAATAAAAGTCATCACAGACTGAAAGTTATTTTATAGTTATCAACATGATAAAAGTCTCTTAAGGTGCCAAAATACAAGAAGATGTTGGACAATAAGTATTTGGTATAAACAAAATGTGAGATAATGCTGAGAAAGTTGAGGTCACTGAGCTGATTCTTCTTGGAACCATTAACGTAACTCGCTGAGATTTCTGCCTCTAAAACATTCACCTGAAGTGTTTATTTCTAAGGTCCCAGCGACTCTGCAGACTCTGTGTGAACTGCTTTTTCTTTCACACTGAACACTAAATAAACTACTTCAGACATGATTAAGTATGTGAATGCACCCATAGATGACGTTCACAAAGATTTATGCAGCAAAAGTCCCACAGTTTAACGGTTTTACCAATCTATTGACAGCGTCTTAGAATCTTTTATGCTAACACTGCTTTCATCAAGCACTTTAAAGTGATGTTTTTAAAGACGACTGCCGCGTCTTTGCTTAATACACATAAGATTTGCTCTTGGCTCCGGAGAATACAATAAAAACAAGCCATTTCTGGAGGAGAGAAAGCGGTAGTGGGAGAGTGAATGAGCGGAGGTTAAAGGTGACGCTTGGACAATGAGGCACACTGTCTGGCTGCCTTACAATCTAACACCCCCACCTCCGTCTTATTTTAGCCTTCCTCTATCCTGCAGGCTCTCCGTGTCTGGCTTCAGCACTCTCCTTGTCTTTCCGACTTTCTCTGAAGTTCGTTTATCCGCATCCCTCTTTCTCCTTTCTCTCCGTCTGATTTGGCTGTCTCTAGTCTGATACCTAACAGGCTTTCTAAGAGGTGCCTGAAAGTGAAAGTACCACTTTTATTTCATGCGAGAGTGAAGGAGACAGAGATCAGAAGACAGACAAAAGGAAAGAAACTGATGCCTTGAGGGAGTTTCCCAACATTGCTCGGCAACAGTGTGTCAGGAATATCTGCAGAGCGGAACATCTAGTAAAGCCAAGCTGATTTTAAAAAATAGGTTTGTGTGCAGCACACACAGTGTGAAGCATGTGTATAATTTACAATTGTTTGTGGCTTCGAAAACACATTCGTGGTCTGAAAGGTTTGTTTGTTTTAGGGTTTTATGAATAGCAGCTGTAATTGTCATTTTGCTGCATTATCTAAATCTCCACTCCTGATTAAATCTACCAAGCGTGCGTCTATGTCTGGAAATGTCTGACCCTGACTTCCTCCAACTCCAGTGTGTCTGTTTACCTGTTGACAGTACATCCTGTCTCGTATCCCGTTTCTTAATTCATGACTCTTGTGAGATTGATGAGCTCATTGTTTTGCATATATTTATTTTCAGGGATGGAGCAAAAGGGTTTGTGTTTCCTGCTTGATTTGTATGTAGGGCCCTAATGGACTCAACGATATGTGTGTGTGCGTGTTTGTAAATCTATATGTAGCTGATTTAGAAATGCCTCCGGTAGCTAATACAGTAGCTAATGGCTGAAATAATGATTGTTGCAAATGGAACTGCCGAACCCTGTTCTCGTGTAAAGAGAGGATAAAGGCTCCTGCAGTTACTGGCTGTTACATTACAGCACATGACTCATTCATTACCGCTTAATGAATGTTTCATATGAACAAGACACATTTATTATACCTTCATTTGCAACCCAGACTGTGGGGTCTAATGTACAAACAGGATGTCATATTCTCAAAATAAGTAAGTGGAGTTAGTGCGCGGTCTCTCATTCTTTCGTTTGGAGGGGATCAATACCAAAGGGATCAGTGATACTGTTTAGCCTGGTTTCTTGCAGTGTTGTTATATGTAGCATGAAAGCACGAGATTCTGGAGCAATCAGAACATTGTGAGGAACTAGCGGAGTAAACAAAGTGAAGGAAATTAGACAATTGTTTGTTTTAGTGCCTACATGAGAAATTAGGAAAAATATAAATAAACTGCACAATAGGAGGAGCCCAATAGTAGATAGAGGTACCGAAAGTCACTTTGCCCCTCCACACAGCTCGTCCTAAGCATAGGATACAAGGGCACCACTTGCTGGAGAGGGCACCGCTAAATAAACTCAAAACACACACAGATTGGTATGGACTCGTATTCTGGTCCTGGCCTTACACAGTACCAGCCCAGTAACACTGGGACCTGCATTGGCTGAGACATCCCTTTCTTAAGTGACTAGAACTGGATTGTATTTAAGGTAGGACAACCTAGTCCATTAGGAAGTTGCTCTACTTTGAACTCACATACAACGGCAGCATTGTACAGCCCCTGATAAAACATCACATACAGTATGTGGGACAAAGTGTGCTGTGTCTTGTATATACTGTATGTGTCACGGTGTTGTTTGCCAGAAATAGGCTTTCCAGTGAAACTTCAGAGCATATAGACGATGTGCCATCTGGTGTGGGTTGCTATGATGATGGAACATCTATCTATCAAGGTGAGGGAAGTATCTTAAAATATGATCCAGAAAAAACAAGCAGTTAGCAACATATCAGGGCCAACCTGTAAAATTAAGTCATTTATAAATAACCTTAAATAAACTGATACTGAGCAGCCGATGATACTATTATCATCATCACGTTTGATTTTATTTTGTGATTTACTTTTGGACTATTTGTTATTTCATTACATGCTGAGTAATTTTATAAATATCTAAACACACTTTATAAAAATAGTCTGATCTGTACTTGAAACATTAAACTTCACTTACAGATGCAGTTTTTTATGTTGTTGTTTCAATGTTGTCTGCATTACTAACACTATGGAACACAACTTTTATGTGAATATTAATACAATGTGTATGTGTTTCTAGTCAGGTGTGGATCTAGAAATGTTTCATTGGGTCGGCCAGAATGCTGCTAGATGAAAGAAGGCAGGTAAATTTGGTAAATGTTAATTGGTTCAACTATTTTTGTGCTGGAGCAGAATCAGCCTTTAAGGAGGGCAGGTGCCACCCCTCTGATGCTCCCCTGACAGTTTTTTAGCTTTTTGATCTGTAAACATTAACAAATCAAATCGTCACCATTATGACACAATACGAAAGACAAAAAAATAATTCAGAGAATATAATCATTCAAAGTCAGAGAAACAACAAAGAAAACTAAAAATTAACAAAAAAAAACTGCAGCTTACTAAATGTTTGAGGAGTCATCTGATGGCACAATGGAAAATGAAAGCGACTCAGGGCTGCCTTGCATACCGTTGTATGGTTTATGTTGTTTGTTTACTCTGTCGAAGATCATCAGGCCAGAAACTACATGAGGAATTTTGGCAGCAGAACTTTCAAACTTGCAGTTCACTTTGCAGCCTGCAGGGAATGACTGTGCTCACATCAGCATTCAGATGTGAGCATGGAAAATGTACCTGCTCTCTGAAGTAAGAAATACACATTGAGATTTGAATTATTTAAAAAAAAGTTGCCTGAAGTTTATGTCACACTTTTTTTTATAAAATGCAAATGAAAAAAAAAAAAAGAAAACACAACTTCAATATACTTTGAAACAAGAAGTACTGGAAACAAGTCGTTTAAATCCTGAAGTTCAGGCACGAACGTGAAAACAACAATGTCAGTCCCTTCTTCGGTTAATGTTAACATTAATACACATAAGATTTATAGAATACATTTTATAAATGTATAAATACACAATTAATTCAATCAATTATAGACAAGTAACTTACAGGAAAAAAAATGAATGCTGACATTTAAATACTACCGTCTAAAATAATAATAGTAACTGATATTTGACACAGTTTTTGTGTTGATACTGGGCATTGATGACTCTTAAGAAAGTGAGATTTTAATCTCAAGACGATACATTATGTTTAAGGTAACTAGGCCTTTAAATAAAATATGAAATGATGACTTATCTCTTATTGTCCTTTACATTAGCAGTATGTTGCAATAGTAGGATCAATAAACTAGTTGATCTGCCGAATAAAAGCATAACTAAATAAAAGCCAAGTTTCGGTTTAGTGCTGTTTGGAGATTTTAAGGAGAATGGCTGCCTGAGAGGTTTTTCCTCAGCGTGTGAACAGAATTATTCAGCTGTAGTGTTGTATTGTATGTCTGTTCCACCATGACAAATACACTGCCCTCAATCTTTCAGTATTTTTCCCCACCCCCACCCCCACTTGCCTTTTGCATTTGTTGGACACAGAGAAAAAGAAGAATGGAAGAGAAGAGAAGGAAGAATAATGCGAGAAAAAGCGATGCCTAAAGGTGGCTGAGGATAAAGGGTGAGATTAGAGCAATAACAGAGTTCCCCAGCCAGGAAATATTTGTGAGGAGATCCTTATTTATGATGGGAAAAGATAATGAAATACAATACTATCACAAAGAGATGCAGAAATACCACAATAACGCACAAATCGAATAGCTACAGTGATGAAAAAAACACAAAGAGATAAAAATGACTATTGAGACATTGATACTTTATAAAAGGGAAGACACACAAACCACTGCAATCAGACGAAACAAGTGAAAATGAAAAATGAAGAGGGGCTATTACGTATTTTCATATTGTCTGTCCATGGCCATGAGGTGTTTGTAGTTTCTAATATTTCATATTAGAATAAAGTTATTTATCTGGTGCAATCATTAACAGTGATGATGAATGAACATTTTAATTCATTCCCGCGCTGTTGATAAACTATCCCACATCTGAGCTCAGACACGACCAGCATCCATGCACCTGCATCGACCCACCACATGCAGTCGACACCAGCCGCAGGAATGGAATGGCTGTGTGTGTGTGTGTGTGTGTGTGTGTGTGTGTGTTTATGGCGACTTGGTGAAGGGAGAAATTAGTCACCTTTGCTGTTGAAGGCATAAAAAAAAGCCAGTCATCCAGCTAATGGCACTCCAATTAATGTGACAATAGTGTAGTCTGTGCTTCTGCTCGGAGTCTGTTTATTAAATGTTCTCTCTCTGTGTTACTCTCTCTGCTGAGGCCAGTATGTTTGTGACAGAAGGAGGTTATTATTATAAGTAAGGAGCAGCACAGGGATGGAGTGAAAGCAGAAAATAAGAAATGAGAGGCAGGGAAAATGGCTGGCTGGCTGTAAACAGATTTTGGATCATTTTTTTTCTCTCTCTCTCTCTCTTCTTGAGCTGGTCACAAAAGTGCCAACCGAAGCTTTTTCATGAAGCTGTAACTTTAAAAGAGAAATGGCCTGATTTTCAGCGTGAAAATACAGATGACTGATGCAGCAATAATCTGGGCACACGGGTTGCCCAGTATTACCCTTTCTAAATGAAAAGAAATGACGTCATACGCAACAAAACCTCCATCCACTTGTGTGGTTATTTATTCTGAATATAATTATTTTCTGCTCATGTGGATCTGAATTCTCATGCTTTCTCACTAAGTCGAACGGGAAGTGAAACATACATGCATACAGGACAAGTCTTACTTTGTCATTCCCACTGCAGCGCCACAGTGAGAGAGAACATGACATAGAGAGGCTAAAAGGTGGAGGCATGTCATTAGTATTACACCGTCACACACTGAGAGATCACTTCCTGCCCAACAGCCGCAGACGTGCCTTTTATGCTGGTAACATGTGCACATATTTAGATTAATGATGCTTCTTTTCTGGTTCTTGTAGAGTCACCTTACGAGAGGCTGTAAGACCTTAAAGCGGCATTTCATTTCTAATTCATCTGGTTCTACTCTAATTCATGAGGCTGCACTGCACTACACAAGTTCTGGTTTTACACGTTCATTAACTACAAATAGTTTTACATTTTTCTTCAGGTAATTTTTTTCCTAAGTAAATTTGTCATGTTGAGAATAATTAACTAAATGTGCAACCTGCAATTTACAACTTCATACATTTCTTGTCACTCATTTGGATAAACAGCACTCATTAAAATAAATGTTATGCTTGCAAAGTCATACCCGGGTGCGGGGCTTCTAATGTTTAGGAGCATTTATGACTAAAACTCAGCTCACGCGCCTTTGCCACCTTTTGTGAGTGAAATTTCAGTTTTTCATTCAGTCATTCAAAGAGGTTTGAAACTCCTGGTTTGGATTAAAAGCAGTTTGGTACAAATTCTGTTAAACTTATTGAGATTCTGACCTAAAGATTTCACTTACAGACCTTGTAAAATTTTTGAAATTATGATTATTATTGAAATCTCAATCTAAGTTTGTTGGTAAAAACATTTCTGTAGAAAACGATTGTTGAAAAGAATTAATTTTATTATTATATCTTAATGATTAATTATTTGACTGCAATCAGATCTGTATCCTCCGTAGACATCTTCAGACCTGCCCGTGAGGACCATTACATCCAATCAGAAGAGTGACGGCACTGATCCAATGAGCCGCAGTGAGACAGGTCTCATTTACTGTAATGAATATCTGCACCATGTCCAGGCCCTGCAGACAGATTCTCTGCACAGAAAACTAATTGCTGAATGTTGATTTTCATTGTCTGGAGCGAGTGAACAGGAAATCGAACTGATGAGGTGGCAGTTCGTTAAGAGATATCAATAGTGATCTCGTTTGCATGGTAACTAATGGGGCGAAGCTTCAGGTTCTTTGTTAGCAGTTAAGTGGAGGCTGATAAGAAGATATATCAACCTACAGCTTCACCAATCAGTGCGGAACAGTCTCACTGTAATAGAGAACAACAAAAACAGCTTTCATAGGTTTTTGTCTCCTTTTATTATGTCTGTAAATGTATTGGAAACAATTGCACACATTTATTTTCCACACACACTATTCTCTCATAGTTATGTAGCGGTATCTAAATGGAAATGTGGTTTGTATTAAACACATACTGATGACAATGACACTTTTGCACTGCAAGAAAAAAAAACATACTGCTACAAGACTGCAGAAGTAATTATAGAGAATTAAAACTAGTCCAGTGCTTGGTCCTGTATGATGAAGAACCACCGTGCCTTAGAACTCTGGATACATTACAGTAGACATACAGAGGTTTTCTACTAGTTGTCTTTATTTGGTTCCTTAGGAAGGAGCAATTCTGAACTTCAGGCTTTGATTCCACATGATGCTGCTTAAATAAGGAAGAACTTTTTCCTCCTTCAACGTAACTACCAAGCCTCTCATTGAAAGTATCATGGTTTACAATATCGTCTACTGTGAGGACACAGAGAAAGATGAAACTCTTTAAACGGCATCTTTACATTTCAAACAGAGTCCTGTTCGACAGGGAAAGTTCTGCTGTGTCTCTCTGCATCTTTGCTGTCAAAACTTTGCTTTTCCACAAATCATGTAACCTTGTGTGAGGCCAGTAACAGATAAAAAAACAAACTCTCTTCTCTCTCCAACATCCTATAAAAGAAAAATTTGAATGTAGGTACAAAATTGAACATGATTAAAACATACTGACTTTGAATGAATTAAAATAGAATAGCTCTTTGATGATCACCACAACATCTCTGTTGATATCAACATTTGCACTAATTGCAACAAAAATTAAAATTGCACAGTGTCAATCAAAACCCCCACCATCACCAATTCATCAATCAGCCTGTTCTCGTACCGGCGCTCACTGTAAGATTCTCCCTGCTGAATTACAGCTGGATAGAAGCTGCACTGAGGACAAATCCAATGACTTTCTGTTAACTTCCCTTCCCCTACACGCTGCATGTCGAGGTGCATATGGTCTGAAGACTTTCATCAATTAATAGACACTACCAAATTAAATTGAATTGAATAGATCACTAAGATCTCAGTATGTTAACAAATGCGGACACATGTGGGAACACTCAGCTCCCGCGTTCAGTGATATTAGAATCTGTTTATTCATTTCTTAAAAGCCTTCGAGCTTTGAGGTCTTTATCAAAGCAGGATTAGTTTGCACACATTTATCAGCATCTTTCATTATCTTTAAATCAATTCTCTTTCCGTGCTTATCTCAGGACGTTTCCCCCAACATAATATCAGAGGAACAACAAAGCAATAAGATGTTATGTTTGATTAGAAACAGCTGTTGGGCATGCACTGATATGTTTTGTTTTAATCTTAATATGATGCACAATTAGTTTGTGACATCCTCCCATTTGATGCTCTTTCAAATGAATTACATTATCTTGTTTAACACTAAAGTAATATCTGACCTTTTGTCCAACGCACAGAGCTGAACTCATCGCCACTGACGGTGTTTAGACAGCGCAGGGACTGGCTGTCCCATCCTGTCCTCCTGAGCTTTACATCACCATCGGATCAGACAGGCGTGCGCGGGGATAGTGGGGAACACTTCCTAACTTTGTGGGGATGAAACTGACAGCAGAACAGCCCTACTATACCCAGAAATCCCCGAACGCAGCCAGGGGCACTCAGGCACTGTTTTATTTACTTGGCCAGACATCGTGCCATAATATTAACAAGCTTTCGTGTTGAATTGGTGACACAGGTTTGGGGGTGGGTGCTGGTTCACCTCCTGCGTGTCCCTGTTGCCACAAAAATCTCATGGACAAAGTCAATCAAGGCACAAATCTTTATACTTTATAGTTCCCTCAATCCCTTTGTTTTTTTTACTCTATATAATATTTTTGCATCTCATTGGCTGGCAGCAAATAAAACAGAACATGCCTTCCCTCTTTCGAATGATACTTTAATACATGTGTTAGTGTGATATATTTAAAATGAGTCTAAAGAAGCACTGATATACCATAGTTAAGGAGTTAAAATGCCTCTACATGCGCGCTACTCGTGACGTTTACATTCATTCATCATGATGTTCTGTCCTGGTGCATGAAGAAGTTCTCAATTATCATACAGACAGAGAAAGAAACTGTACAGTTCTTGATGCAATGTAAATAGATAAAATCAGATGCTGGAGAGAATATCCTTCAGAAAATAGACATTTTGAAGACGCAGACAAAGAGCGTCTGCAACATCTTTAGTGCTGCTGATTAAACTGTCATGCCCCAATCCTTGGCTGTCGTCATCTGAGGGGATTCATGGTCTGGCCTTGTTGTGTTTGAGTATCTGTCATAGGAATAAGTCTCTATGTTGAGGGGCTGACAGATGGTGACAGTAACGGAGGCATCTTTGGTTTGGAGTATATCCGAAGGGCAAAACATTCAGATAAAGTTGTTAGTGCCAAAAGCTATTTTTTCTGAAACTGTGGTTGTCAGCAGCGTCTTTACAGCCAGGCTGTCTGAATGACTGAAAGCCTGCAGCCCGCTCAGGGGAAGGATCTGTTCTGGATACATGCTTCACGATGTAAAGATGCCATTAACACAATACGCTACATAAATTATGACATGAACTATTTCCCTCGTCGGTGGTAATCGTGGCCCCTACTCTTGGTCTGAAGTAGAAAAAAAATGGTTCTATCCACAGACGTGACAACACGGCAGCCAAACTTTTTATTATCTCTTCTTGAGATTCCCTGAAATCTGACCATTCATCTATACTGGGATATGAGAAGGCTCAGAATATTTTTGGGACCTGATTTCCCTCAACTTTCAATAATAATATAGGAAACTTTTTAAGTCAAGTTGTGTCCCTGCGGAGTCTTTCTGAGGTGATGCCTGTTAGAGCTGCTCCGAGCAGCAGTGGATTAGCTGGCGTGTCAGCTGACCTTGTGTAATTGCCATCTCATATTGGGCGGTCTGTTTAAGCTGTCAGACTCGCTGCTCATTCTATGCTGCCGCCGGTGCCAGTTCATTCACACCGAGCATCCATCTGTAAGCTCGGCTTTTTCATGGCTCCCTACAGGGGCACTGCATTGATTTTCTCCTGCTTCTTACTTCAACATTGTTCTTTTTTTATTTTATTAGAAAGAAAACCACACATGACAAAACAGCCCACCCATGTCCTCATAGCTAATTTACTAAACTCTGGGGAATTGTTTGTCTGTGCTGCTCAATGCAGAATTTCCAACGGTTAGATGTCTGTGAAGGTTAGAAGGTTTAGTCATGGCAACTGGACTCCTTTCTTTAGGTAGACAAAATCAGGTCCAATTCACCGTCCACCATGCGGTCCACCCTAAACGACCCACTTAATGGGTGCAGGAGGAGCTGCCAGGGGTGGAGTTGTTACATCTGCCCACCCCCTCCCCATTCAAGTCAGGTGTGAGGGGAAACTAACCTGGAGGATAAACTTGTGACTGCTCACCAACTTACCTCAGAGTAAAAAAGTTCTGTGGATGCAGAACGTCTCTACCGAAAGACAGAAGTCCAGTTGCCATGACTAAACTTCTGATGTCCAAAGGTTAGGCAACTTAACTACTCAGCCTTTTTTAAGGGAACTTCATGGTGGTAAAAAATTACCTAAAACAAAGTGCTGTTGCATGTATTGTGTTACTTGCCTCACAGACTTGGTTAAAGGCCAAAGTTGATTCACACCTACAAGCTACATGAACAAATCAGGCCTGCAGCAGAGCAGAGCAGAGCAGTGAGAAGATTTTCATCAATTTGATGCATGTAGGAGAACTGAAAATACCACTCCTTCCAAACATGCTTTCTCTTACAATATGGTGCAAGAAGACCTTAAATATCCTACTGGCTCCACTATAGTCAGCACATCCACAACGTTGACCTATCTAAATGTTTGAGCACACTGACCCAGACTGTTATTTTCCTTAAACAAAACCTAGCTGGTCTCCCTCTCTCTGTCTCTCTCCTCCCTCACTGACTCTGTTTCTGTTCCCCCCTCTCTCTCTCTGATGAGAAGCGACAGGCACGAAGACAGTCCGGATAGATAGGAGGAGACACGGTGAAGATGGTAGAGCTGTGATGTGAGCCTATTACAGCTGCACCAGCAGTACAGACAGTGCTGTCAGCCCACCACCCCCCTGGCCCTCCGTCCTGCTCTCCCCACATCTACCTCTAATGCTCTTCATCCACCTCTCACCTCTTTCTTCCTCGTGTTATTCCCTTCATCTCACTCTCTCCATCCATCCCTGTATGCCACATGGAGCTGGGAAGTTATATTGAGCCTCGTGTTGCTTTGCACGTGAACCTGGTGCAGCTGCTGTGATGGATGTCCACGTTCACAGTAGACGAGTACAGATTCACAGATTGGATTCACATGATTAATAAAAGAGTTTAAGGAAAATTTAAACATTTGTGTGGATGTGAATACAACATGTTCATCTTAACAAATACTGTACTGCACACACCAAGTACCTTTCCTATTTTAATGGTTTTAACAGTCAGTCTCCTCGGTTTGTGTTTATTTTCATGCACCTTATATAATCTTTCCAACTACTGTATGTGCTCATCACTGTGATGTGTCTGGACTGTATTTTACAGAAATCACAGCTAAAGGGAAATCTGTGTTTTGTTAAGGCACCATGGCCTCATGACTCATGAATTAGGGCCAGTTTAAAGCAGCAAATGTTTTCTGTGAACTGGCTGTTGGGTCAGTTGTTCTGCAGAACAAACATTTATTTATAGGGAAAGACTGCAAGTTAAGCTAAATGTCAGGCGGGTAGAGCGGTTGTCTTTGATATTTTCAAATTAAAAGCTCAGCCTTAACAATTGTCATTGTGTTTGGGTTATTAGAGGTAATGCCTGTGATGTGCTATCATTCACTCACAACATTGCAACCATCTTTTAATTATGCTATAATGTCATTTTTGTTTTTCTGCACACTGGAAGCACCAACAGGCTTAAAACCAGCAATGTGTCATCTCAAGATAATGATATCATAGACTGTGATCTTAAGTTAACTGAATTGTAGAAAGACAACTGAGCTTTCTTGATCGACATGCGCAGTCAGAAAACTCCAAACTGAAGGCCATGTACCTCTACAAATCAAAAGGGGCCCCTAGGGACAATTAAAAGAAGAAATACTGCTCTGTTCATCAGATCAGCCCCTTTCAGTGTGAATATTTTGGCCTGAAAGATCTAACCAGGCAATTTGATTACGGTTGCATTACTCAGAATTATTAAAAAAAATAGTCTAGATTTGGAGATAAATATTGATTGGTACTCCTTGTTTGGTGTCCTACATTAAAAACTTACTGGTATAATATGAGAGACAACCAGGACTGTGCAGTATTGTCCGATAATGATTGTTTGACATGTTAGATGTGGGGAAAAATGCAGCTTACACACCATTTTGTTGTAGTGAAAAAATTCCCTGCACAAATCTACAATACATCACATTTCACACACAGTAAAGATGTCTAAAGATGTTTTCCAGCAGAGTATCTGACCTTGCCTACAGTTCACAGTCAGAAGAGAAGAAGAATCCACTTTATTGTCTTTGAATATATTTTTACGTTACACCGAAATTTGTGTTCTGCATTTGACCCATCAGTGAGCAGCCACAGGTGGCGCCCGAGGAGCGAGTGCCGAGTGTCTCGCTCAGGGACACACCTGGTATGGGGGATGGGCTGGGTGCCGCAGCTGGGAATCAATCCTGCTATCTCTGCTTCCCAGCCCTCTGCCTGAACCACTGAGCCCCCTGCCTTTACCACTGAGCTACCGCGCTGTAGGGGTGAAGACAAAAATACACATACCAAAGGTAGAATGTTAAAAAATTATAAAAATGACACATGACTTTGTGCTTCCAAAACCTAATGGCCTTGATGATATGCTCCAGTGTGTCCAAATGCTTTGTCTCAGAGAAACAAACCTTCAATGATAGCCCTGTAAGCCAGTAACTGATTTCAGATTGAGCAAGCTCAGCTGATTCCACATCTATATTTGTTGTTTGTACAGATTCATGTTTGAGCATATTCATGTGTTTATGCCTCCCTGTTCTTTGACTTTATGTTGTGGGAACGGTTATGGTTCTGCCCCTCCACTGAAAATACAATGATTAATGAGCAGACGCCACAGTCCTGCAGAGCTATAATTCTTATGAATTCATAATTCATACTTCACCAAGAGGATTTTTGTTTTTCCATATTAGAATGCCTGCTCTTTGGTGATGTTTACTGTTCAGTGCTGCTCGTCTAGTAAATCCTGGCTGTAAATGCTGTGTATGTACAGTTCGAGTGAAATTATCACCAACTGTCTCTCTCACTCCACACAACCAAGTAAAAACATCAAGCAGCAGTCTAGTGTTGGCTTAACTACCACGAGCGGCATGTTTCCTCGTTGAGAGCCAACAGTTTCACTCCCTTGCCTATTCTTTCTTCCTGACAGGCCAGTTTATTGGTCTCAGCAGCTGAGGGAAGGGTTACGGAGCGATACAAATGAGAGGAAGCACACAGACAGTCCAGCTGGGACCTGAACCCAGGAAAAAATTGAAAAGAAACTCTTCCAGGAGGGAATAGCCATTGTTTTACAGCTGTCTTGGTACTCTGGCATAATATGTGTACGTTTCATAAAATATTTATTCCAATTTAATTCTTAAAACTCTTGGTCTGTGTTGTAAAGAAACAGGTCCACAGGTCATTATGTTTCTTACATTTGATGATTATGAAAACTAAAAGCGCCAACTGGATTGGTCTTTAAAGAAACATAAAAAAATATGTGTTTTCTCTCTGCTTCATGTGTTGTGGTTAGTTTCTCAGCTGTTCAAATAACTTTAATGACTGACATGATGTCATGGATAGCATCATGTGTAGTATGAGTTATTAGATTTGTCTCCATAGTGGATAGAATAAATGCTTAGCTTATTTCTTTATCAATAAATAAACCTGTTTACTAATTATACAGTATACTGTATATATTATAGTATAACTCGGTACACAGAAATTGCCCAGCGATAATATTTAGTCTATATATTACCAGTAATAGATAATGTTATTGTGTGTCATTTTTTGCATACTGTAAATTCATAATTCACATTTTCATCTACAATGGCACACACAGGCAAGTGGAAAGTTTTTATAAATATACTTATATAAAAAATAAAGATATTTACGTAAGTGGTAAAATATTATATAGGCTGCGCCGCTGTTAGTTACTTAGTCATCCAATCTCCGACCACCAGTGGCCGCACTGAGTCAACTCACTGCCGAGCGGGAACTCCAGCTGTTGGTTGAAGAAGAAGTCCTGCGCCATCTTTAATTTTGATCGTAACGTTGTCGTCCCTTTGGAGGGAAACAAATTAGCGGTCTTTTTTCACCCACCATACATCGTTCTACGATTTTAGGAACATACCTTTTCTTCAGGTAATTTTCCCTGTTGATAAATATGCTGTGTCAGATTTATAAAGAGATGTCAGTGTAACAAAAACGTTCTCTTTTTGTATGTAGTATTATCCTACACTGGGACAGTTAAGCTAGCCTGCTAGCTACGTTACAACAGGTGGTACTTTATTTAGAGTAACGCCTTCCCTTGACCTTGAAATACTTCAGCAGGCAGGTGTGGAGAATCTAGGTCAATTTAATGTAAATGTCCACTTTTAATAACCTAAGTAACAGGTTTGGAGTCGCTAACCAAGCTAACATTTGTTTTGTGAGTTGCCTAAGCTAATTAGCTACTATTCAAATAATCTATTATTTCACAAACAACTGTTAAGGTCACTTAAACTTTATTATCCCTTTTTTGAAGGATTTGTTGAGATGCTGGGGTTCCAAATTCATGTAATTAAGGTAAGTTATCAGCAGTTTATTTTTTTAATGGTCTTTCTGAGTTAAATAAGTTTTAAGGGCTGTGAGGTTTACTGTCTGTGGTGGTCTGCTTGTGGTGTTCTTGCAGTTATGTTGCTGCCGTCTGTGTTTTATGTGCATTAATTGTGATTTACTGTAGTGTCTGAGCTTATTTTGTGATGCTGCCATGCAGTTTATTTACATAGGGGTTGGTCTATTAATCCACTAATATTCATTCCTTGCTTGTAGGCTTTGTTTTTGATGGTTACAGAGAGCTTTCTTTGATATATCCACTTTCTAGGTGTGAAAATAATAAGTCATGTTTAAATATCTGCACACATTTTATGTTTGAGATTTTTTTGAGAGAGAGGGAGTGAAAATGGCTCATTCCTTCTGTATACAACAGGGGATTTATGACTATGCAGGTGAAAGTTGTCCTTTTACAACTCATTTTGTCTCTTTTTTTTAAGATAAGAGGACACATGTTCTACTGCCTCGTAGCATTTTATTGTGAATAGGGTCTCTGAACGACTCACAGGAAAGGAGTTTGTAATTTATTGACTAATGTATCTGTGAATTATCACTTCGGCATAAAGTAGATGGCATCAAGGTTACAAATAATTAAGGGAAGTCTTAATACCTCTTTTTTTGGGGAGATAAATCTTTGAGATGATTGTCTCTCTTTATCTTTCAACATATGAAAAACATTTACGTTCAGATTTGAGTAGATTAGATTATATTAAATTTGAATCAGCTTCACAGGCAATTTCGATTATTGCAGCAGAAAACTGCAAAACATGGTGCAAAAATTGCGTAAAGCATATTTAACTTCTTACTATATTTTAAGAGGAATGTAAGACTTTCTTAATCGTATCAAAAAGAGAATTTTGTCAGGACCTTCCTGCTTGTCTCCCTTTGTAAAATAAGTGAATCTCAGGAATTTATGTTCTTAGACTTCTAAAGTTTGTTGTTATATATTGTAGACCACATTATACTATATCACAATTGTGAAATATGTAAATACTACTTCTACTGGCCTCCAGGTTTTTACTGTTTACTCTAGTTTATGTCCCCAATGTATGTATGTTTGCTAGAAAACAATGTATTAATATTATATGTGTCATACTGATTTGTCTGAACAACTAGGATATTACATTTTTGGCATTCAACTTTTGTCTTGTCGTGGTTTAAAGAGTTTGCACGATCACTGCAGTGAGTGAGTACGTGGGATATAAGATTTAGATCTGAACATGTCTGTGGTGCAGTGTCCTCAGTGTCCTCTGTGTTGGAGGTATTGGATCCTCAACACATACAGGACAGCAGGCAAGCAAAGAGGGAACCGAGAGCTTAGGCAAATTCAAACCTAGAGTCATCTGTGCTTCTTATGGTGCATTCAAATTAAAAGCTAGTAAGCGGGATTCATCATCACCTAACGTATGTCAAACACTCATAAACATATGAAACCGATCATTTTAACTCTTTTTCACTTTTAATCATAGTAGGGGTGGGCGATATATTGAATATACTGGATGTATCGCAACTTGTTCCATGTGTGATATTGTAAATGACTACATCAAAACCATCGAGTTCAAACTCTCTTTAATAGCACTTTAAGCGACAGCTCACTTCAGAAAACCTTCCTAAAAAATGCTCATTTGTTCTTTTACAGCAGGGAAGGGGTTTGAAAGCCCAAGCAAAACCTCGATAGAAGAGATCCCCAACCACTCATTTGGTACATGGCCCCTGATGTTTTACAAACGGAGCGCAGACCGCAATCGTTTTTTAAAGTAAAAGACTTGCAGAGTCTGCTGTCTGCACTCAATCTGCTGAATGACAATTTTTAGCTTCCAGTACATGAACCATCAAATCAGACTCAGATTATCTGGTACAGGTCTTTTAGTTGTTCTAAAGTGCAGGAGATACATGTACAGCAAACTTCTGTTTTTATGCTCCATGATGTTGGAACATTTTTCCTGAGTATCTGAGAACGATTTAGAACATTGATGTTTTCAAATGCAAACCTAAAAGCTACCTGCTGCGATTACTTACACATTTATTTTTATAGCTTTAACTCTTTTGTGAACGCTGTCCACAAGGTTTTAAAGTGTGGTTATGGCAATATTTGACCATTCTTCCAGGAGAGCATTTCTGAGGTAAGGGGTCGGCTCCGGGATAAATTGTAATTTTGTCTGCATACTGACTGCCATATCAAAATGTTGATGGTGATTAGATGATAGAAATGCTGAGTCAAAAAAAGCACTAAAGCGTTTGAAGAGAAGAACTTGTAACATCGTTTTTGTCACCTTGACTGCATAGTCTGCTTGTATTCACTAGACTGCTAACTATTGCTCACTCAATGATTCAGTTGCTTCTTCTTCTTCTTCTTCTTTCTCCTCTTCAATTTAGCATTACTACAGCTGGCTTCATTTGTGCCTCAGCAGTGCTAATTATCATACTATGAGTTTGGCTGCAGATTTACCTCAAGTATAATCTTTATTAAAAACAACATTGTAGAGCCCAGATAATTTTGCACCTTTCAGAAAGAAATAATGTCGTATTCCATTCTGTAGTTCCTCAACCTGCTGTCTGTCTTTTGTGTTCATACCCCATCACCTCCTGTCTGATTGTCAGTCTGCATGTTTGTCGGCACTCTTCTCCTTTCTCGGTCTCTCTCCCTTTCCTTCTCTCTCCGGGTTTCTAAAAGGGACTTTGATCATTTTAACAGCTTTATAAAACTGACAGGTCCACCAGGGAGAACGTTCTCTTGCACCAGAGTAGTACTTGAAGTGATGTTGAGATGACATGACATTTATGGGGTCACTAAGGACTTGGATGACATGTAAGCCAGCTGGGAGAGAATGCATGTACACAAAAAAGTGGACATGGTCTATGAAACGGTCACATGAATGTGCCCGCAAGCTGACAATACATCCACTAAAACTATTTCACATATTCATAGTTGGAGTAATATTTGTATTGAAAGCAGATCCCAGAGAAATAGGAGGATAAAAGGTGTTTTCTGCTAATTGAATGATGGAATAAATGTGTGTGTGAGTTGTATCTTGATATGAATGTTAGAATACAAGATTAGGAGTCCACTGCCTCATAAACCAGCTTGTTGTAGTTGCACTTGAAACTATTTCTAACTTTAGTGATTTGATCCTAAAGTAGGAGACACAGCAGAAAAAGCTTTGACAGTTTGGGGGCGTTAGGCAGCGACACACTATGAGGTACATAGCAGCTGAGCATGCAGACAAACATCTCCAGACTTGGTTATGTCTCCATGTTTCTCATGAGAATCTTGATGTGCTAATTTTCTATTACTTTTCCACCAAAGTACTGTATCAGTTCAGGAAGTTTATTTTTAAAGCTTTCCACAAGTTTTGCACTGTAAGCACAGGTTGGTCTCAGGAGTTTAACTGTTTATCTTGCATTTGAAAATATAACCTATACGATTTTATAACCCTCCCAAATTTATGAAGAAAATATTCCAAAACACTATAAACTAATATGTTTTATAAAACTCAAGCAACAAAGAAAAAATCAGATGAAAAGAAAAGTCAAAACATCCTTTTATGAAGGGTGTCGATATGATGTATCCTCCATTTTACACGCAGTTGTTTTAAGCTAGAAAGAAAATCTGAATTTGTTTTGGTCATTTTGTGCAGAAAATGTTTTCTTATACTTTTCTTTTCCTTGTTCTGCTTCAGTGACCCAATTTCCCCTCTGAGGTCAAATGTTCACCCTTACAATAGTTGAGCTATGGGAACGTTGATGTCTTTTTTGTGTATTCCCTGTGAGTCTGACTGGCTACTCTACATGACCATGCTGATTATTGTGCATATTCAATAGGGCATGCTCTTCAGCCCATTAGGGTGAGTTTAAGTTACAGCCCATTTTGTTCCTGATAGTTTTTTCTCGCAGTGTTTGTGCGTGTAACTTCTCCTACCATCCCTTTCTCACACACACACACACAGTGTTGTTTGTCTAATGTGTTTTGTGGTGCTTTACCGTAAAGGCCTTTTGTAAATCACACAGCTCTGCTGACACATAACTCTCCTGCTACCCTGTAGCAGCCCTTACCCATTCTCTTAGTACAGAGTCAAGAGCTGAAGCTATTTTTACAAATATTTAACTAACAATATAGGCTCCTTTGTCTCCCTCTTCTTGTGCCTTTTCAATTCATAGATTTTTGTATCTTATTTATATTTCTAGGCAAAACATAGAATGTCAGACTTAAAGGAACAGTGACATAATTTCTAACACACATTCAAGCACAGTGTACACACACTTCATGTCAACTCTGATGTCAGACATCATTAACCATAAAGGTGTCCTAATAAGCTAAGGCTTGTACAGGAAACTCGGGGTTAGTGCAGGGACTCCCCACTCATTAACTTTTCAGGAAAGGGCCTGACATGTGCGCACAAACTAAATAGTATAATAGTATAGTATAAATAATAATAATAGTATACCCCATAGATATGCATATACACACATTATACACCTCAACCTATGTTAATCATGGAGAGGTTGACTTATTTTGGAAATCATTTAGGAAAAAATGACGGGGGCGAAGCCCTATTTTGTATTGACATTCCTTTCTTCCTGATAAAACTTAATACAATTCTCTAGTGCCACCACGATGATGATATTTGTGGTTTTACTATAACCTTGTTGCAGACATACATGTCTTCTTACAGATGAATTGTTTGAAATTGTTTATGACCAAATACCTGCTCATGGTGCTTTTGGTCATTCTTAGTTGCAGGTTCTACTTAGTAAAACATGCTGCTTAGCTCAGGAGGATTCATTCAAATACATATGTACAGTAATGAAGTCTTACAGAAATTCACATTGTACATTATATCTTAAAACAAATTTAAATGCAAGGTAATCACAAGCAATGTTTACACTGTATACAACATTAATGCTTTTCTCTTGCTGAAATGCATATGGCGCATAGCATGTTTTCTTTGCTGTTTATGAGGATGAATCTGCAGGAAAAAAAGAATTGACCAAAGCCAACAGTAAGTTGAAAACACACTGGGATTCATTCGTATTCATCAACTCAATCCTCCCTCAACTGCAGATTATCCCTATGCTTCACTGTGGAGTATGACAAGAACTGGAAAAAGGTCAAGCACATTTGATTTTCACAGACGGACTGAGATTTGTATCATGAGTTTTGAATGGCTATAAATAGGCTTGTGGACGAAAGCCAAAGTGGGATCCCTGGGAATCCACTAAGCCAAACTTCTGGCAATCTATCTGTTCAATATCCCTGACCTTCTGCCAGTTTACCACAAAGGAACTAAAACTATCACATGATAGCTATCACCAACATTTCACACTGTGCTGTTACATAGTTTTTTCTTTGGTTGAATTTTTTTTAGGTGCAAGGTAATTTTCATTGGCAGACATTGGAGCAAAAGTAAAAATATAAAGTGGCCTTTGAGGACGTTTTTTTTTCAAGCAATATTTATCTAGCATGTGTCTGTTCAGTCCATTGTTGGTATAGTACACTATATATACACACTTTGTTTGTCTAGATTGATCTATCCACCATCTCCATCCACAATGGCTGACTTCCTTTGACGTTTGCACAGATATCGTGCCCAGAGGATGAATTATGATGGCTCTGAAAATTCCTAAAAGATTTTTTTAGTTTTGTCTTGGTCCAGATGTTTGTTAATGTCCAAATACTCAAAATAATCCCTCTGGTTGTTATTTGGTGGCATGTCATGCTTTGGCCACATTTTGAATCAGTATAAATTTCCAAGAGTCTGTTTGAGTTATTTGGTATGTAAATGTGTTGAGTTCATCTATTATTATTATTATTATTATCATTGCGCTTTAAGAACAAAGTTTGCCGGCTATCTAGTCTTTGTCCAAAACATCTCCAATGCTCGTCACGTACCAAGGTGAAATGATGAGTAAAATTGGAAGTCTTTGCCTGACAATGCCACACCTGCCTACTAGGTACTGGTACTACAATGAGGGGAAATGTTGTAAAGATAATGAGGATGTTTGAGAACCAATCCTGAGACGAATCAGGCTCAGTCATAATCAGGATAATGGAGGCAAGAGGACATCTGAATGGAGGTAACAGATGTGACAGAGGAGATAAGAAGACGGAAGGACGACGAAACAATAGTAGAACTGAAGATGTGTGGTTAAGGGCTCTCCTTTGGTGCTTCGGTTGTGTATCACAACCGAATTTAGTTACTGACAGTGTTCTATAGACAGTTGGCTTGGAAATTAGCCAATCCAGCCATAGTTACATGTGTAGTTAAGACTTTAATGACTAGTCCTCACAAAAATTGTGTGTGTATCTGCATGCATGTACATGCCCTGCTTGAAATGTCAGTTCGACAGATCCAATCAATCTCCTGCTAAATCTTCTCTTTATTCTCTGCTCCTCTGAGCTTATCCCTCTAAACACTATTTTACATCGGACAATAAAACCTTTTTTTTTTTATCTCTTTCTCTCGGGCCCTTGCATTCTTCTGAAATGCTATTGTATAACACACAATAAGATTCACTCGCTTTCCTTCTGTCTGTGTCACCCTCCTAATCACTATTGTATGGCAGACAATGCAGCAAGTGCCTCTGCTACAAAGCAATGGGATAGCTGACTGCCAAGCCATTCAGCAACACACAGGCTGACAATGACATTTTATTTAGGGACTGTGTATGTGTGTTTGTTGATGTGTTGTAACAGCATATCTGTATCTCTCTGTGACCCTCAGGTTTGTGCTTTCTCATTTACCACTATACACTTAGTGTGTGTCTCCTACTGTTACGTATGTGTTTCTAATTGCTCTCTGTATTTACACTTAGCTTTCACACACACATGCATTTGACAATACCATACTTTAAAAAGATACTCCACTGATGTTAAGCATGTATTTGTCACAGCTACAAATGTTGGCACAAAAGCTTTGGTGCTTAAAATTGCAATAGCAAAACTGTCTTTTGGTGCTACTACTGCACTCAGATGTAATTTTTCCCACATACTCGTGGCAAAAAGACAGGTGGCTAACTAGGAACCTAAATGTGACGTATGTAACCAGCTCTATTAACAAGCAGCGAAGTAGTTGGTATGTGTATGATTTTAACTTTGACATAATTTAAAGGTCAAATTTGCACAATTATTTTGTTTATTACAAACAAACTAGCATTGTTTCCTGGAATGGGGATGCAGTAAAAAAGGAGCTGTCCAGAACAGTTGTGAATAAATAAAGGTGACAGTTATAAGCCACACATGCCAGACAAAGGGAGCATTGTGTAGTGCGCATGCTCCTCTGTGTGTGTTTTATCTTACATTTGTAGCTGTGTGTGTGTGTGTAAGTGCATGAGAGATAAAAAGACAGAGAGAGAGGGCCCAGATGAAGGGATTATATCTCAACACTGTTCAAACAATTGTTCCCATTGCTCTGCCTCTAACAGTCGCATTTGGCCTCAGAGTCAACTGCTCAGGGAGGAGTGTGTGTAGAGATTTGTGATGTTTCACAGACATATACATTGAAAGACCTTGAGACAGACAGTGCATGTTGTAAAAATAACAGCCAAAGTCCCTCAGAATCCAGAGTAGGCTTGACTACAGTCAATGTTATTTTCAGCAGATTTTATCTCTCCCAGATAAATGTGGTTCAGATGTAAACCACCTGTTTGTGGGTTACATGAGCATTAATAAGTTTGAATGTCACCAACTCAGACTTAAAGTACATCAACAGAAAGGACCAACGCTGTCACTCTCAACAGCTTGGAGCTGACGATAAAGCAAAGCACTTAAGCCCCTGTAATCCTCTGGATCATGCAGTTAATTTCTTCATTTTGAATGATATTTAAAATACCAGGTTGAGACAAGTTGTAGCTCCTAGTTAAAAATCGTCCAGCACTTAAGTTGCCTCTTCTTTCTCTGACTTTGCTTGACTCATTGCTGTTTCTGTTCTTTGAGTCTAGTTTCTTTTCTGGATTTGTTCTAAATTATAGGAATCAAGAACACAAATAACATTTGTTTTCTTAAAAAGTTGGCTGTAGGTTAAAGCGTTTCTGAGGAACAGAAATAACTAATTGCAGTTCCTGCATGTGACACTGACAGCTACAAACTCTGTTGAAACTAGGGCTGCACAATTTTGGGGAAAAAAGTCATTTTGCCATTATTGAGATCAATATTGTGATATTTATTTGAGATACCATAAAGGACACTTGCTTGCAAATGTCACTTAACACATAGTTTACTTTAAACTATAGAATCATTTACACATTTCAAACTCAGTTTAGCAATGATGTTAAATTTAAATAAACCCCAGAAGTACACAATTGGCCATTATATTACTTTACATAATCTTCTACAGCTTCCTTAGCTCACAGACTGTACAGACAAAAAACACTTCAAATGATCCAGTTTGATCACCTGGAAGCATTTGTGTTCATTTTTGACAGACCTGTAGAGTTGTAAGTGTAAGATAGCGGAGCTGAGGCTGTATGATTTTATTTGAGATGACTGTTCGTTGTCTAGGACTGCAGTGCACAACAGTTTTCACTGCTTATTAGTGTCAAAGTGGAAGTGAGTACAGAGGAGGGAGTTAAGATGGATGAGAGAATGTGGAAGGGAGCAAAATTAAAGCTAAGGGAGGTATCTCTCTGTGTTATGTTTATTCTGTGTGATTCTGTAAAGTGTATTGTGCATATGAACTGTTTGTCTTTGCAGGTGCTTTTGTTTATACTGAAAAAAATGACTGAGTACAGGCTGAGATCTTCATTTTCTGTGCAGCTACTTTATAAAATGTGTTTTTTTGTGTTTATAAATGTGAAACATAAATCTTATCTAGAAGATTCTGGAAAGGTTGAATCATATCCTGATAGTTTAATTACTTTCTTATACTTTTTCGTAAACACGTGGCTCACGTGCACAGAAGAATGAAGAGTTAATGTAGGAAAAATGCAGTAACGTGATCCGGTAGTACTCGGCTTTTTCTAATGCCCATTACTAAATCACTAAGATAAAGAACATAGTCATTTTCTTTAAATACCTGATAATCTATCTCACTCAGGATTAATCTGATATTTTATGTGAGGGAAAGCTGCGTTTAAATATTGTTTTGCAATCTACATTTCCCTGAGTTTCCATGTTTTGAGATACTGCTTCAATTTGCCTAGTCTACATGATGTACAGTGCTACAATATCATACACTGCTGCCAGAATTAGTGTGTTAACTTTAATTAATTAATGTGAAACATTTAATGCGTTAAAAAAATTAACCTTAAACTAATTAAGACCCTAAACTCGCGAGCAACTTTGAAGGGGCATTGTACTATGCTGGTGCTTGGACCGCCGGAAATGATTAGACAAAGACGAAGAATTAGCGATAGTACTTCGGCTAACGGACGCAAGCATGGACAAGGACGGACTTTTAGGTATAATGTTTTCCTTCAAGAAGTTGCCTGTTGCCTTTAGTTACTACAGAGGCAATACGTCTCTGGTGTATCACAAAACACCCAGCTGAATCCACCTAGACCTAGGCAGCGCGTGGGCCAATAACAGGCGTTTCCTTGGTTGTTTGCATAGCTAAAAACTGCAGACCAATTAGCATAGTAGAAGATGACGGAGTGAGAGAAGTCATTCGCGCTGCATCAGGAGAAGTGCCTTACAATCTACCCTCGAAAGGAACCATTGTGTCGAGACTGCACACTTTGTATGAGGACCAGAGGGCTCAGCGGTCCAGCAAGTAAGAAACGTCGCTCTCACAGGTGACCACTGGACTTCGGTGAACAAAGATAACTACTAAGGTTTCACAGCACATTTTATTGTTTAATTGTTTAAAATTCAGTCTCAATTTAAGCATACACTCTTTGTATTTATTCTGCATTTAGTTCATTATATTGATTAAATGTCTGTTACAAGCATATATAAAATTGAAAAAATTTAATTGCAGCCAGGCTATCGATGAGGAAATTGCGTTTAATCACAATTTGTAATTTAATTAGTACATTTTTTAAATCGTTTGACAGCCTTAATATGAAATATTTAATTTTATTTTTTTTATATTGTTCCATATTAAAATCCAACTCAGCCATTATAGCTACAGGTAATTCATAGTGTAAAGTTCATTAGCTGTTTTAGCTGGTATTTAGGGGGATGTGGGCTGGAGGCTAAGAAATACATTTTATTTCATAGCTCATTGAACTCACTTTGAAATTCCACATCTGCAGCTAGGTAAACGTAATAAAACAAATATTTGAAGGTGTAGTTGAAGGCCCTGGTTTATAGATTTGGATTTACAGTACTGATGAGGTGTTCAGGGAGAGTATTTTTAAAATACTTTAAATAATTCAAATATTATCAGCATATTTCTATCTCATTTGTTATTATCAAATAGTTTTTGTTCAAGTATTTTATCTGTTTACATTAGACTTCAGCCTTGTTGCTTTGGAAGGATTGCCATTGGAAATTGAAAAACACATATTGGTCAACCAATAGTGCCTTCGCTATGGAGATGAGCAAAGCACAGAGTTGAGAAATATTTTTATATTTCTACTTTCCTGTTTTGCTTGGTGAACTTTCCATTTGTTTTAATTGTTTTGATTATGTTGAAAGTAAACACAAATTTTATGTAACAGTTGCTTCTCATTACCTATGTAGAAATTAGTTGTTTTCTCCTCCAGCAGTAGAGCGCTTGTACACATCAGCAGGGGAGAAGATGATGTGACAGACTGCCACTTCTATTCTTAGTTGCTTCCTGTGTTATTATTCAGTCCTAAACTTTGCCATTATGGACAAGTCATTGTAAATTGTGTTTTGTCCATTGCTGAAAAGCTGTAATTCTTTATGACAGCTGACATCGGAAGCATGAAGAATTTCTAGTAACAGATTATACTAAAGGTACAGAGGTGCTTGAAGGTTTGTCAGAATGTCCCTTTATGAAACTAGACAAAGACACCCCCCACATTGGATAGGTTTGTCTGCACATACACTCGCGCTTCCTTATTCACCTGCTGTCTCTCCCTCACTCTCTCTCTGAATATGCCTTCTCCTCATCTTATGTTCGTTCAGTGAAGCTTATTGGATATGTTGGCGTCACTGTAGCCTCTGCAAACTAGAAGGAAACACCTGCTGATAGATAAACCAATAAAAAAATAGAGAAATAAAGAAAAGTCTTTTACTTCGGTCGTATCTGTCTGCAGGACATTTCCTCCGCGTTGCTATGAGCAAATTGCAGATGGACTGCAATGTTTATTTTGGACAGCAGTAGCTTCCTTATTGCAGCTACTCTATGCACATGAACATTGATGTTGATGGTGATGGTGGACTGATGGTACTCACTGGAAGGGATGTCATTTGGTTTCTATAGACATTCCCCTGATGTTCCATGTTTGCTTCTTGACTACACGCCTATGCTTGTTAACACAAAGTTGTTGAATGCTCTCAGTTTGTACACAGACTACCTGACAGTTGCCGGGTAGA
Organism: Microctenopoma steveboyesi; assembly: GCA_032359275.1. Classification (NCBI taxonomy): domain Eukaryota; kingdom Metazoa; phylum Chordata; class Actinopteri; order Anabantiformes; family Anabantidae; genus Microctenopoma; species Microctenopoma steveboyesi. The sequence continues at coordinate 13,299,914 of JAUMHF010000016.1, read as the reverse complement.
GTCTAAACTCTATAGTAGTACTCCCTTAAGGTCTTCAGAAATCTCCAGTATAAGGAGAAATGTCAAGCAAACCTTCAAGCACTGTGTGTGCATGTCCATGTGTGGGTGAGGAGGAGGTTATAAGGTCCTGTGCTCTATGCTATTTTTCAGTCCTTTGCTGCAAGTTAAAGATAATTCAGACAAACGGTCATTTACATTTATGTTAAAACTCTAGTGTTCCTGCCTGTCCTCCGCGCTATCCTGGAGGTATACTCAACATTTCTCCAGTCATCATGAAACTGCAATCTAGAGAGGAGTTACTTATCACTAGGAGGAGTGCAGCAGTCACAGGTATTTAGGGAACATTAGCTGCTCGCCAAACTGAACAGTCTGTCTCTATTTGAGAAATGCTGACTGTAAGTCTAGCAAAGGTGAGCTCCCTAGATCACATTCAAATGTTAAGCGATACACCCAGACACAAACTCTCACTCTCACAGGTGAGGTCCATACAAATGTTGCTAATAAGCAGCACCACTGGGCTCGATCCTATTTGTCAAACCCTTGGGCACCAGCTGCCAGACGGAGAGTAACCTGCTGAGCTCACAGTTCTGAAGTGCAGACTTGCAAACATAGACACAGACGCACACGCACAAACTCCTTAGCCATCTGTTTTTCAGTGGGGTGTGACAGCAGTTTAATTGGACTTAAAATGTACAGTAGCATACTTTTATTTACCTTTAGCTTGCTACAACTGTCTTTAGTAATAAAAAAAAGAGAGAAAAAAATTGCATTTCACCACCACAATGCTCCTTTTCTTCATTTTCACAGATTGCATTTTTCCATTCCATTTGATTTCCATTTCATCTGTACTCTGCTCATCTTGTGCAGAGTAATATACAGTCCAGCAGCAGAATACACTTCGTTTCCCACCAGATATATGTAAATGTTTGTCCAAAATTAGACATTAACTTTTGTCTACTGTTATACATCACATTAACTATGATAATTATTCTTGATAATCTAATGATTTATGCTTTTTTTAAATTCTATACATTGAAGATAATAAGAAATCTGTGTGAGTGAACAAAGTTTAAAACAAGACACAACACTTGTGTGAACACTTCTTAAAAATTGGATC
>JAUMHF010000016.1:13272449-13298553 GCA_032359275.1 Microctenopoma steveboyesi | reverse complement strand
ATGCTAAACAAAACTGAGTCGCTAAAATGTAAGTGGGATATTTCTTTCACAGCCATATCTGTAATACGTTTTTAATAATTTGCCTGAATATGCCCTTGTTAACAGCCCTAATATTTGGTTAAACCTTAAGTCTTTTGTCCAGTGTCTCAGCTCTTGATTTCTCTACTCTGTCTCCTAAGAAATCTGTAGTAAAAATCTATATGTTTGTGTAAGAAAGACTAGTTCCACCTATGCATATTAAGACAATCACCTTTCCAGCCGTCCTTTGTTTATGAATAATGACTTGCTGCTGCGTGTCTAAATGCATCTGCTCCAGTAATGGATTCTGCCCATGCAGAGCTGTTGGCAAGTGAAGCATGGAAACATTTGTGATACCTTTTTGTTGCTGGTGTTACTGCTGACTGCAGCTGCAGAGGGGGAAGCAGGGCCTCTCTCGCCCACAGTGAGTCCATGCTGGCTTACCCATGCTGGGCTGCCAGATTAGAGCAGTTGCCTGAATGTGTCACTGTGGCACAGCAGGTTTTACAGAAGAGCCTATTGCCACACCTTTATCATGTTTTCCAACTTTAGTGTAAAACCTGCTCTGGGTCAGTGCTTTGGGTTTTTGAGTGTTTGATGGATTTCTTACTCTGTGCCAGTGTTATAGGACATTTCTTTTCATGTTGAGTCTGGTAAGAAAAGGCCTGCATCATTCCCTCACAGTTTGATCAGATTCATACTGTTAAATGGTAAGATGGTGCTTCACATGGGGTATTGATTCCAATTGATTGATTTTTATCTCTACAATGAGCATGCTTTCATACCATCTCAAATTATCAGATTATAGCATCTTCTGGCTAGTTGTTTTTACTAAAACAGTTTGTTCCATCAGTTTTTCTTGATGGATTTTTTTCTTATGTTGTTTTTAGGCCATTTTTAGGTTTAGTAATAATTTTACTTGAGTAAAAATTGTATGTTCAAAACACCAGAAAAATAATTACAAAATTAACCAGCACAGAACTTTTTGCCATATAATATATTTGTTTTCGTCTGGTCCATAGCAGGTATCTCAAGATGCACAGGCTAATACTTTCCATCCCCTTTAATAATTTGGGCTCAGCATCCCTTGGTTTCCTTCCTTTAGGTGGTGCCATGTTCACACTAACACCGATAACAGCCGAATAACATTTGACCAATGTTCATTGCATTATGGGAAGTCTTCTCATATTAACTCAAAGTCCATTACAACACATTACAACAATTTTGCCATGTAATCTATTATAACAACACTGAACACACTGACATAGCAATTCCTTGTAAAATATTAAATATCACAAACCTACTGTAACTTGCAGAAGCCTAAGGAAAGTATAACTGAAGGTAGACCCTCATTTCCATAAACCTTGATGTAGGTAAATAAAAATGATATTCTATGTTTCTCATGTATTTCTAGGTTTGTTCATCTTTTTTACTAGAGTTGTCAGATGTGGATCTGACAGGTGCAGGGATGAGATGTGTAGAGAGGTACCGTTCACACTCCCAAATGCAAATTCTTATTTTCAAAATGAGTTAATATTGGATTTTATATTATTTTCAAATAGCCCGTTGTATTTATATATACATTTATGGCCATGCATACTGTTATAGCGGAAACACTGAAAATACATAAGACTTTTGAAAACTACTATTAACAGAGTTACTCAGTTCTCAGGAACGAACTGAGTTCTCAGGAACGAAATACACATTTAAATAAATAACGCACAATAAATCTTATTGCAGAAAGCAATTTGCTGTATAAATGACAAATATACATTCCTAGTGTTTGAGAAAACCTTCAGCTTAAATTTCAAGCCTGAGATTTTCACTTAGACCTACCAAGAACAGGTAAACAGAGACAAGAATAATCCCACAAAAATAAACTTCAGTCATCACTGCCGCAAACGTAAGTAGGAACTCATGTTTGCCTCGTGGAGTTCTCCTGATTAGCATCTGTTGAGTGTCGCACAGCGTCTACACCTGCTCTAGGCTCCTACTTTGAGATCTCAGCATGGGTGGATGTCTAATGAACGATAACAAACTACTGCATTTAGGATGTACCAGATAGTGTCCTATTTTTTCTAAAGTAATTTAGGATTTTCTAAACATTCCTGTGTGACCTTGGAAAAGATAAGATTTCAATCCCAAATGCACTCAGCCCTTGTCGTGTAATGACAAAATCCCAAATGACATTCTTTAACGAGATAAGATGTTTGGATAAGCAGGATGAATGACTCTGGTTCAAGACCTTCTGTATAGCGTGATTTAGTTTTTCTGCCACCATCAGTTCTCCCACAATGATTCCACAGAAAGCTGGGTGGTCTGGTCTGTGGCTGATGCCAATGTTAATTGTTAAGGCTTCAATATATTATGTTTTTCAATTATTAAGAGTCTTTATGTACTGAGCAGGAAATTTACAGTGGGAAAATACCTTGTTGGTGCTCACTGGTGGACCTGTGTAGACTTCACTGTGGAGGAGAGCACGCCTCTGACCACACCTAACCTCATCCATTAATGATTTCTTGTATCTGAATCATTCACTTTCTCACAGAGACTGCTATGAAGTACTGGCCAACCAAAACTTTTTCTGTTTTTTATACTGCAGTTTTTTGCTACCTGTTAGCCAACATGCATATGTTGCTATTGTATCTACTACATATGCCCAAGGGTACATGATGAAATAGAACTTGGACCAAACTGCCAAACTATATGCCATTACAGTCAGTCAGGTAATATTTGGTACGACTCGGCAAGTTTGCTACTTGATACTTAAGTTTAAACTCAATGCTTTGTGGTTTTGGACCGACTCAAATAAACAATCCTGACTCCAGCAGGGTGGTCGCCTGGTTGGCTCCCAGGGCTCCCAGTCACCAGCTGGAGGTCTAGTTGGCCTTAACCAAAGAACGTTGGACTAATCAGCCAGAACTGTTTACTTGAGTGCGAGTACAGGCAGTTTCATGGCCAAATAGCCTTTTGGCTTTTAGCACCCAAATCAAATAAGTCATAGCAGTGACATATCATAAATGATGACGGTAATTACACATTTAAACAATGAGGAGATAAAATAAAAGTAAAATAAATAAATTCATAGCACTGTTAACAGATGGCCTCCTAACAGTAAAATAAAAAAAATGCACATTACAGATGTAGTTTGATAATTTGTAGTTTTTTTATTTAGATTTTTGGTTTGATTAAATAAATATACATATATTTTTTTTCTCTCTTAAAATTTGTTTGATCTGAGTGTTCAAAGTGTGACAAACTAAGGGGTCCAAACACAAAACCAATGAGAAAGCGGCAGATACTTTTTCAAAGCACTGTAACTATTATGAAACGTGGAATATCTTGTCCTCTTTCGGTGGCAAATGCAGGAACCGCAGGCACCGACACAAAATGACAAAGCACCTTCACTTAATAACTAGAGGATGAAATTTAAGAGCTGAAGTGCTGAACTTGCTTGAAGCAGGACTATACCTCACATTTACCTGGAAGCATCAACACGTAAACGGCATTTGTGTAACTGTGCCCACCTGAACCTTGAGATATGACGAGCCTGTTGTTTAGTTGAAAAATCTCATTGCTAAATAATTGAGATGGTGGAGGTTGTGTGCTGCTGGAGCTGGTTTGATAATTGGACCTAATTGATGAAAACACTGGCCTCAGCAATCAGTCTTCTCTGGCTGCATAATCTGATATAATGTGCAGCTGGAAAGGGTAGGCCTCTATTGAATTACATCCTTTATATGCTTGTCGTACATACACACATACTGTCTTGACATTTAAATATCAGTTTAAGGTTAATGTGTCTCCCTCCCAGATGTAACGTCACAGGTTGGAGCTTGAAGTCCTTTTCACTTATAAAATAATAGCTCCTATTAAACCTATGCATTTTTGGAGATTATGCAGAATGACAGCATGTAAGTTGTCAGTGGAGGTGGCAACACGGGCAATTTGCTGCACTACGTTGCTACAAGTAAACTGTGAAGTACTAGGAACCTTTGAATCTACGATAGGCATCCAGCAGATCCTCAGATAAACTCTGTAACTTTGTCTGAGATTAACTTTATAATGTTAACTGTGAAAAACATCTGTTATGTTGGTAATTTAAGGAGAACTCAATGACAGACATGACGCATGTACATATTACCATGCAATTTGACACGATACAAAATCAATAGAAGAAACTGTTTTAGGGAATTATTATACAGCAAAGTCTAGCTTTATGCTTTATCAATATCTGCACAGTGCTCTACAACATTCCCAAACAAAAACGTCATATTGCTTAGTTTGTGATATAAATACCTTAGTTACAGAAACATTGCAAAGACAAACATCTGTCAGCTATGTGCTAATCAATAATGGCTCCTAATACACAAAATCAATACACTTGGCAAGTTGATAGTTTAGTTTCTTTAAGAATACACCCTTATCTTGACTCAAACTATCTTGTCTGAGCTGAAAGAAGCTTGTGTTATCTTATGTATTTTTATTTCTTTAATTGAATAAATTATTGTGAAGTAGGTCAGATCTGTAAATGAGTCGGTGGTTTAAACACAACAGTTTTATTACGCACATTTGTTAATCATCTGTGACAGTGCATAGGGATCTTACCCGGAAAAATTTTATCACATAGTTACTCTGGTAGGAAAGACAAAGTGCTCATTGAAATGTCGGTTGTGCATCCTCAGAATGCTTTTTATGGTTATGTATATTATAAAAATGTATGATAACTAAACAGTTTATTGCTGCCACTTGGACATGGATGGGTGTGAAAACAAAGTACAATATATACTGACAGAGCTGCCACTTCTTCTATGATGAGCAAAAAACAAAAGGAACACTACACCCACAGACTGTGAAGAGAAGGTTTTACCAAAACAGACATTGATGTCATGGTCTAAAAATGTTCATGTTATATTTGTACCTTTAACCACTCAGTCTTAATTCTGCCATCCTTATTTTATTAAATAATCATCATCATTTAATGACTGTTGTATCATCCGCCACTTTGACAACAGTCAGGTTGTGAGGAAAAACACCATCTGCTCCACAGTACTTGTGGCAACACACATGCATAGGCGCCAGCTGTGCTGTGATAAAGTTAGCTGTGACACCTGACGGATCTCCCATGCTGCACTACAATTGTGTGAACTTGGTAAAATCGATGCTAACTTATTCTATCAAGTCATTTTAACATTCACAATCATTTTAGAGTTGCCTCGTTGACAGCGAGGGAAACAACTAGTTTTGCTTTTGAACTGTTTTAACATTCACAATATTAGGATAATAAGTCTGTTTTGTTTTTTTTGGGGGGAAGACGTTATTAGTGCTTAAACTTGCACAACATTTGCAAACTCAAAATGCCAAATCTGAAGAAGTGTCAATTTCTGACCGACCGAGGTCCACGCAGCCAGTAGGAAAGCCAGTCTGACAGACCCTGACTATGGTTCAAAGTGAGAGATGAGTAAGAAAGTAGGTAGAGGTTGATAAAGGATTATTTTCAATGACTTTCTACTGAGCTTTTTATCTTCTTAAAATTAATAAAGTACAAACCAAGTTGTTTAAGTAACTGAATCCCACTAAAATGCAGAGGGCCTGGTTATGATGGTAGGCAGCGTTCGGCTCTGCAGCGTTTGGCAATGCCAGCCTCAGAATCACTGTCACGTAAACCAATTCCTTTTCTGAGGTTCACATCCTCAAAGACTTTCCACAGTGGGGTCATTTTGAAAATGACTGCGATCACTGCACATTCAGAGCTGCCAACCAGACCTTAATATGACATGGGAGACTGCCAAGGGGTATCTCCCTTCCAATTTTCGGAGACTTAAATCACGTGGAGTCGATGCCTGAAAGGTGTTTGATTGTTGTTTAATGACAAAGTGAGGTTTTATAGATTAGCCTTAAGCTCGGTGTGCCTGGATCTGATGATGGAGGGAGGTTATTTGGGTACAAAGTAATCATTCGGGACATAATTTGCATATATTGATAGAGACAAACGTATGTAGAAGTACTGGAGTTTAAGGTGCAAGCTTTGTGTACTTTGTTTTTCAGGAGTTCTCAAGGAGCTTTGAATGTGCAGGTTCCTAGAGTCTCCGACAGATTGGTAGTTGATTCCTGATGTCTGCAGATATAAACCTGGGAATTATTTTAGTCTCTTCGTGGTATAGGTGGACCCATCACCTATTTTTGTACAGCCCCCTTAAATCGTTTTCTTTATAATGTGTGTCTGCAGCGCATTAAAGGAATTCCCTGCACTTCTGTACTTGTTATACTAACAAGTAATAACAACAGTAATTTCAAACACACACACTACATTTCCCCAGTTTCCTAATTTTAACACTTCAAGCTTCTCTGGATTTAGAGCTTAAAGATAACTGCCCTCAGGACATCATTACTTTATTTTCTACTCATTGCATGCTTCAGTAAATCTGAAAGTCAACATTACCACAATAGGCTGAGATGAAGGCTCAGATGGCTGCCACCTTTCTCCATATACTGTGCTGAGTCCAGCATGGTTCAAATAAACGTCATTTGAGAGAATCGGTTGCAGATTATTGGTGAGGAGCTGGGATCTGGAGACTAGACGTGTGATAGAAGGATACTGGTTCACATTCTTTCCAGCTGAGAAAAGCTGAGTGGTGAAATTGGTCACTTCCTTCAGTTTTTGTAATATCACTGTGCATTCATGCAAGACATTTAATCCCTTCCCCAGCAGAGCTGCTCAGCAGTTAGCTGGTTGTACTGGGCAACGTCCAGATTTGTGAAACTTTTGTGCATACATTTCTTGCTCTGTTGTTGCTCCACATATGAAGAAAGGCAGATTAACCGAGGATTGGTTTTTCCCCCCTCATTGCAGTGTTAAGATTTTTAAACTGGTACTTAGACACTTACCTAATCTCACAGATATTATGCTGTTGAAGGGCAGTGCTACCTCAATCTTTACAGCCAAGTTTTTAACGTGGGTACACATGTTGCCTCTTGGTTCTAGAAAGTTATCACCTCCGGGAAAACTTCAGAATAATGGCTGAAATTGTAGCCATAACAAACATTTTTGTTTTTTTGCTTTCCGAATCTGGAAAGGGGTAAAGGTAACAAGCAAACTTCACGTGACCTGAATAGGTCATGCTCGCACATACATGTTTTTGATGAATAACAGCTGCAGCTTTCCTGTTATATACAGTAATTAGAAGTTTAAAACTGAACAATGCAATAATATTATTATAATAATTATAGTTTGTCATTGTGTTATCACACAATATCTGAACTTGTGTAACTTATTATTAATAAGCATCTATTAATTAAAGGATACGTACACCAGCAGAATTTCTTTTAATAGTATTTTACAGTTGAGCTGTAATTGATCTCAGTGACTTTGTTACTTACTTTTCTTAAGATGGACAGTGTCTGCTACCGTTTGATGTTTAGTGTAGCTGCTGAAAAATCAGCTGAACGAATTCATTAAACAGTCGTGCTGTTTGCAGTATTATCCTGGCTTTCTTGTAACCTTTTTTGTCATTGACAGTGTGCCTTCTCAGATTATGTACTGATTGATGGCACTGTCCCCTTCAGCATGTTCACCCTCCCTGGACCACTCACACCACTGTGTCCCTGCATTGCCACGAGACATTATAGTTCGAACAGAATCAAATGGTATCAGGCAGGATGTAGCTCAACTTTTGTCTTTATTTCACAAAGCAATAATACTGCTGCAGAGTGTACATTCTGACTGTGAAGAGATTACACAAATATTGTTTTTAATATCCCTAAATTCTGTCAGTGCATGTCTGATAACAGTAGCTGGTCATTTTGATAGATGCCGCTCTGAAGCTGTTCACAAAGTGTAAGAAAACCTCTTTACTTTTTGTAGAACACTTGATTAATAACAGCTGTTTGTATTACAGATTTGCACTTTCTCTCTAAGGATCTTGAAAAGTGTGCCATTGTCCAAACTTCAGTGAGTTCACCTTGTCCTGTATTATTCGAGGAAACACAGTTGAAAATGTAGACATTGAGAGCAGTTTGTACATGTGGTAGAGTTTGCAGTGAAACAACTAACACACAAAATTCATCCATCTTCAGTAGATAGACACATACACCCGGAATCTTTAATGTCAAGTAATTTGAAATGAACTCTGGATGAGAGGGAAGTATCAGAAGTTTGTAGGTATACTTTAGTAATTAATACACAGTGTTGTTGGGGCTGCAGAGCTGACCTGATCAGCTCTGTCCAAAGAGCGTACAGCCAGTCAAATGATTGATGGGTACTACCAGACAGATTAATAGAGCTGCTATTTTCAAACACTAGCTGGAGAATTAGGCCACTGATTTGCATCTTGCTCTAAAGGGTAACAGCTAACATCAGCTAATGCAACTGGGTCCCTTGTGGATTTATAATGTTAAAAAAAGATATTGGTCGGCTTTAAACTCCAAAGGGAATTAATTGAACTCTCATCTGGAGATTGGTTTGCTTTAGATTCTATATTTAGGATCTTTGCACCCTACACCCGTGTTGGTAATTTAATTTTACAGCTAAATCTGATTACAGACTACAGACTCTGTGTATTTATGCTGTTTTGTTCTTTTTGCTCTTAAGTCTTCCACGTCATCAATTTTTAGTACGATAATGAGATGGGGCATATTGTTGAATTAGTTAAAATCTGGAGTGATCTGTTCCATCTTCTATAAACAATATTAAACAGAATGTGAACAACATAATGTTCAAACTGTGAAGCACCAATCTTAATGCGTTCTGTGGTTTACAACCAGATGTTGTTTTTGCTAATGAAGACAGAGCCGTGGTTGTTTGGGATGTGGGATGTATTTTAGTTTTGGAAGGACTTGGATAAATAACAGAGCAGGAATGATAATACATTTAATAATTGCCTCCACAGGACTTGATATACTATTTGTATAAATTAGATATTTGCATATTACCCTTCATCTTCCATCTGACTTATATACTGTACAATCACATGCTTCTGCTTCACCATTGTGGAATATGTGCTTCATTGTCATTTGTTTATTCTATGATAGTTTGTCTTTTCAGTTTTTAGAACCTGAATTGCATTTTATGGACCAAAATGCCTCTGTGGAGTGTGCAGTGTAGTGTATCTTTATCTCACAGAGGAGGGAAGATAAGCAGGGAAAAAATTTCAGGCCTCCACCTGCAAAATTGTTTCTGTTGTTCTCTCTTTAGTGCACCTGTTAATTTCATTAATATCGAAACAGCTGAGGCTGATTAACAAACCCCGCTGCTACTGAACTGACTAGATCAATATCCCAGATGTTTAACGGACTTGACACTATTCTTTGATTAAAAAGTTTTCTCTTTTTTTGATCAATGTAAGGTACCAAACATACCCTGGACATGTGCTGTTGACACCTTCTGTTTTTGAGCGAGACTCTTCCATCTAACTAATCAGATAAATTCAACTTCTTAGTGAAATGCCTTTTTCTTATTTACTGCAATTTAATGAAGGTTAATATCTGACAGGTTGTGCAGATTTTGTTGGAGAGTAGCACACAGCAGAAATGACTACTAGAGCATGGAGAGGCTGGGTGCAGCAGAGTGGATTGATCTTGTTTTAGTGCTAAATTACAGTAGGTTGCATATTGTGGCTTTAGGTGTAGGATAACGATAATAATGGAGTAGTATCATAAAATACTTTCTAATACTGTGACAGAAAGAGAAAATAAACATATTTCCCATGGTCTTTGAACTGTTGCTTTAAACCACAATTTAGTGTAACAACGTAGTGAAAAACACTGGTAATATCAGCAGTTCCTGTGTTAAACATTGGAGTTGACATTTTCATACAGACACAACGCCAGCGTTTCACAGTCCACACACATCATACACATCACATCATAGTGAAGTCGGCAGTAATTAACTTTGGCTTTAAAGGGAACAGCGAGTATATTTGCTAAATGTCTCAGAAAAGGAAACATTCTGCTGTGTGCCAACCACCTTGACGGAGACTGCTGGGCCAACGTCTACATTCACCAGGCATCTGGAGAGAAAGCACCACGACTAGCTGAGGAAAAAGATCAATGAACCAGCATGAAAAAAATGTATTTAAGATATTATATTCAGTCGTGATTTTTACTTGTGCTGTTGTCGGCATGAAGAGACATGGACCAGGTTTGATCACCGGTTGATGCATTACAGAAAGGCACACTGCTCATTTTATCATTTTATGTAGACAGAACAAAGGCGCCATGCATTCATGTTACATGCTGATAAATTGCATTTTCAGCTTTGCCAGCTATCTACTGTTTGCTGTTCTTCTCAGCATCGTGTTACATCGGCTCACTAACTATAGAGCAAAGGCTCCGATGGAAATGCATTCAGAAACGATAAAATAAAAAGGAAACTGTAGTTAGGAATAGTTGGTTATTGCTGTTCTGACAGACTTATACAACCAGGCTGATGTTTCTACCTGTGTGTGTGCTCTTTGTGCTAAGCTCAACTTCAGGGACTGACTGTAGCTTATAAACTGACAAATGTAAGACTGGACTCAGTCTTTTTGCAAGTGTGAGCATCTTTCTCAGAGTGTCCACCACCCGAGGTCTGCTGGTGAGAAAGTCTCTAATCCAAAGACATGGCGATTTAGAAGGTGTTGAAAGACGAACTGAAGAACTTTACTTTACACTTCTCCCTGTAGGTGAACTGATATTTATCCAAAGTAGCTGGGATGACATCCTTGATTTGTTTCAGCAGAATCCTCTCAAAGCACTTAATAATCACTGGGGTCAGAGCCATGGGACAAATGTCGATGAGGCGAGAGATTGCTAAAGAGTAATGGCATAATAATTTAAGATTTAAGACACTTAGGAACCTTGGTAAGTTAAAGATGTCAAGAAAAACACCAGCCAGCTGGTCAGCACATGCTCTCTGAGTCTGACCCGCCACCTTATCAGGGCCTGCAGCTGGTTTGTGATTATTCTCCTCATGGCAGAACTGACCTGATGCAGCTGCAAGGCGAGGAAGCTTCACCGTCTTTCCACTGCCACAAGGAGTCTAAAAACCTGCTGTGTGAGTGGGATCGTGGCTGGCCAACTGACCACCATACAGTCACCTTAATACAGACATAAGACATGTTTTTACTGACTTTGTAGGCACAATGCAGTCAAAACAGCTGAAAATCACTTAAATTTACCTGCTATTATTAACGCAATCTGTGCCACTCTTCTTTTCATTGCTGCAGTGAGCCTTGAAAACTCACCATTCAGGTGTTTGTTCTTTAAATGTCATAATAAATTTGTTGTGTTGAAGTATTGTAACGAGCTTTCACCCTGAGGTATTTCTTCGTTGCATGTGCTGCAGGATGCAAACACAACCAAATACACCCGGCGTGTTTACACGTGGAGCGCAGACGGCAGATTAAAGCTGATCACCTGTAGTTCAGATTTTGCAGCCTGCAGAGGTCCTGTGCGCAGCGCAGTGTGCCTTTCCCCCTTTGCTTCAGAATGTGCAGGTGCATTGCGACGTCTGTGAGAGTGATGGAACGTTCGCATCCTGCAACACATGCAACGATAAAATATCTTGCAGCTCGTTGAAATGCTTTAACGCAACAAATAAACTACAGATCAATTACTAGTATTTTATTTTTTATATTTATTATTTTTCTTAAGCACTATCGATCCAGAGAACATCCCATGCATGCCTGCTCTTTTGTCATGTAATCAGAAAGAAGGGTATGGCCAGAAATAGTTAACGGATCATCAGTGTGACATTTAGATACACAGTTGTTATAAGCAATAAACATGGATTTGCCATTAAGCTATGCCAGGTCTTATTCTGGAACATAATCTAATACTTTTAATAAATAATAATAATAATAATAAAATATAATAATTAAATTTAATACCTCACCTAACACACTACTTATAAAAAACTGAAAAATGTATGTGCCAATTCATGTGATTGCTATTGGTTATAGTGTCCCTAGTAAAAGCAGCTTTTTAAACCGAAAGCCAATGAAGTATGTAACAGTATGTGTGGTTCGTGTGTATTTGAAGCCTACAATATGGTGAAAGACAGATAAATTGTAGGATATTTACATATGTTCTTAGTAGCGCGAGTGGTAATATGTGGAGATACGTGAAGATATTCACATTATATCACTACACAAGGTCTTCACACACTGCAATTACCTTTCCAGCAGCAAGAGGTAATTGTCGTCTTTGCTGTATTTGCAACATAATTTCTGAGTCGTTACAGGAGGTCGTGTAGAAGCATGTTGAATATTTAAATCGGCCCTTTTATATCTTAAGAGGTACAAACCAGTGAAGTGTGGTGCTAGTCCTTGTCCTTGCCCTTGACTTTGATATGTGAATAAGAAAACGTACTTTCTCGTACTATGCTCCAAGATGATCTTATCACAGATTCATACAGGTTTTGATGTGCGCATAAGCTAATAATTAAAGCTACCTTTTTTATGAAAATCTTTTTATTAAGGATATGCCTCACAACTTGAATTAACATCGTGGGGTTCTTTTGTAACCTCCAAGGACTCCGACTCACGGAACAGCTCTGGTAGTAGTGTGGAGATATACCCTTCTAAAAGTTTTGAGCGAGCCAAGCCCTTCTGACCAATCCTAAGGTAAAACCCTGCCAGTGACAAACCTGCTGTTTTGAGTATATGAAAAATTTTAAACTCGGCACATACTGCGTCCACAGTAACCACATTTATAGGCCAGTATGTTAATCGACTCGGCTGTTTAAAAGGCACTACACCATTTGGAACAAAAGTCTTTGCTCAGTAGGTGAACAGAACACAAAGGACAATGCACAACTAAGAAGTAGGGAAGAGTGGCTTTCTAAATAAAATGGACAGCTTCAATTTAGGTATTTACTGTTGTTACTCAAATCATTGAACTGAAAACTGAAAAGGCATTTCTCACGTTGTACTATTGCATTGCCCTGTGAGGAGCAAAGACGTCCTCGAAAAAAGGCCGTCGTCTGTCTTCATTCATCTCACTCTGACTCATGTTAGTGTTCAATTATCCTTCCACAGTTTGTCTTCATTCTACTAAGAGATATAACGGATGAGAGAAGTGTGACTCTGATAGAGAGAGAGAGAGAGAAGGTAAAGTGATATATAAATATATAGGAAACGGGAGTAGAAATACGTTGGCAGAAAAAAATGTACAAGAACGGCACTCTTTGTAAGTGAAAGTACTTTTCCTGATGATTCTACCAGAGAATGTTTGACGCATAAACATAACGTGCTCTTTTCGTTTCCACCTTGTATTAATCATTCCAAAACAAGACACTTAACGTTGAATCCATTCACAACAATGTCAGCTGTCAGCTTAATTAGCTGTTTTTATAATGATCAACAGAAGAAGATGCCTTGTGTCAAAGTGATTTCACATTTTAGAGGTGACATCGCTATTAGCTGTGGAAATAGCTAGAAAATGCTACTCACATAATGAGATCTATTTGATTAATAGTTCAGTGATTTTTACACCACAACAGCCTTTTACTGTCTGTAATAGAGGGTTCATGTAAAGCGCTGTGCTAGAGTTACTGTCTACAATGTAATACCGGAGTAACGAAGAGATGACATTTCCCTGTGGCATGTCTGCCTCTCACGGTCACTATTTTGCTCCGATCAGCAGATTAAGACCTGATCACTTTACATAGGGCTGTATTGTAACTACTGTAACCACACACACATACGCACACACCTACCTAACGTATTCAGGTCAGAAGCAGATATGCTGGAGTCTGTTGCCCATCATAGCTGCATTGATTTCCTTTCTCTTGTGTCAGGCTGTCTTGTCAACAGAGTCCTTCGAGCACGGAAGATGAATTATTCACAGGACAGCTTTGCCAGACTCTGTAAATATATACTTAACTAATATTGGACCCCACAACCCACAGGTTTCCACTCACTGTGAAGGGGGCTTTAGGAGGGAGAACATAGTGTATTAAATCTGCCCTAAATATAATCTTTCACTTATCTAAGTTAGAATCTGTTAGACATTTAATAGGAGCTTCTTTCTTGTGATTTCAGACCAGTGTAGCGTTTCCTCGCCTCATACTGCACCTACAACTGATTTATCAACAGAATTTTTGGGGTTAAGACAGACATGACAGGTGTGCCTGTGAAACTGTTTCTTTCCTGACAAGTCATTGCTCCCAAAGTTATGTATATCAAACAAAAATACAGCTGGAGAGGTTTTATGCAGCAAACATTAAATAGCAAAGGAAATCACTTTATTTTACTGGATGTAGAGTAGCTCCAATTACACCACACTAATGGACGTTGTCTAAAATGTACCTGTCTCCTATTTTTAGGTGTATCTACAGTAAACAGCATACCTGATACATGATTATAAAAATTATATAATGATAATAGAGAACCATTCAAAATTATACAGATAAATACAGAAACACATCCCTGCTCATCTAAACAGAAGCCGCCCTGATCACTTTATTTGGTTTGATCGTGTTACTGGCTCTGATGCTGCTGCCCCAGCTGACGGCAAAGAACCACAGACACCAACAGACTGATAAAACATATGCAGCATGTTGTTGCACACGTTGAAACACTTAAGCCTCCTCCAGAAGTAGAGTCTGCTCTGCGCCTTCCTGTCAACGGACTGTTTAGCAT
Organism: Microctenopoma steveboyesi; assembly: GCA_032359275.1. Taxonomy (NCBI): domain Eukaryota; kingdom Metazoa; phylum Chordata; class Actinopteri; order Anabantiformes; family Anabantidae; genus Microctenopoma; species Microctenopoma steveboyesi. The sequence continues at coordinate 13,283,914 of JAUMHF010000016.1, read as the reverse complement.
TTCCAGTCCAGTCTGTTGTCAAGGTGAACTCCTAATAATAGCGATCGTGGTGTTTTAAAATACATTAATATACCATTATGGTACCTAACTCTGACTCGAAAAGATCAGCATGTGCTGTACTTTGACTCCTTACACATACAGAGATGCTGTTCCTCCCAATTGAGATGAATTAGTGTCACATAACAGAATGAATCACTTACTTTGTGTCCAAAAATCAGTCCGGTTTATATTAACTTAATCTGCTAAAAAGTGTATAAATATGATTATTAGTTTAATTTGTTACAGAGTCTAATAGCAATACAGAAGTCCAGATGTGCAACATACACAGGATTGGACCTTTAACATTAATTGTGAATCCCGGTGATCTAAAAGCCCACCCTGGCCCCTTCCCTCCCCCCCAGCTTGGCGTGGCATAAATGTTATCATTAACCACAGCACAGGTCTTAACCCTGATTGTTGACTCTCATTTTTATGAGCTTTCGATTAAAACATCTGCCTTGTGGTCTTGGCTACACGTAATGAGCTATGTAAAAAGATCAGGCTGAATGACACCGTGATCACAGCTTTTTTCCACTCTGTTAGGCTTCTGTTTAGTGCCCGCTTCAGGCAAGCTGAACAGAAATCCTACATTACTACCATTACATCGTCTCGGCCTTTCATATTTCAAGTGTTGCTAGTGTGTCTCCGTGTGTGTGTGTGCGTGAACAGCTCTTCTCACTATTACTAATTTGTCAATTCTTTATTGTTAAAATGTCATTAAATTGTACAGAGTAATACTAATCAGGTGTTTGCACAGAGGTTGTTGATTGACAGTTCATGCCGTGTTTGACATCATATCACTTATAGTGTGTGACTCATATTTTTGCTTCATTGACAAAGAAACAATACACTTGAGTGGGCTTGAATGTGCTTTTGATATTAATATCCAACATGTAGGCCTGCCTGGTTTTCTGCTATTTTTCTTGTCTCAGTTTTTGTGTCTGTAAGTCGGATTTCTACCTGTCAAACCGTCATAATTAAAGCTGAAAAATTAGAACCAACAAAAGAGAAACTGTGACTAAAGGACACGGATAGGGAGGGAAAGACAGATGGAGTGAGAGAGAGCAGTAATTGCTCTGGGGGATTGTATCCACATTTGACCACTGCTGGGGAGATTGGTGACATCCACCATATCGATCAGTGCATTTAACACTGACACACTTCCATGTTCGTAAAGCACAGCGATCCCAGTGTGACACTTCTTTTTCAAACCTTTCCTTCATCTTCCTTACAGCATTTTTATTATTTGTGTTTTTCCCACTTTAAATATTTATAAAGGAATCTTCTCAGACTGTCCGTCCATATCCTGAAGGTTCAGCATTTTTGCTTAAAGAATTTCTGAAAACCGTTTTACTTTCAAGGATATTTAAGCACACGTCTGTCATGTGGTGGATGTTAAGCTCCACATTTAGGTTGTTTGCCTAAGAGAAGGAAAAAAGGCCTTAAAAAAACGAGTTTGCAGAAAATAACACCTAATAAAACAAGCTTACATGTCAAATAAAAAATCGGATCAAATTTAAGTCATGTTTCTTTCTTTCTATGCAACCTAAAAATAAATCGGTGTCTGGATTTTTTTTTTCTTTAAATGAATGAAAGCTATTTTAGTTTTGTACCAAGGCGGCCACTGCAGTCACAGATGGCCTCTCGTCATTTTTAGAGTATGCACAACACTTTATTTTGGGTGTCTTGCTTCTTCAAGAATGAACGGCTGTTGCTGTTACTTAACGTTGCAATTTACAGCACACCCTAGTGTAAGATTGCATTTGGTGCCTTCAGAAACAAAGCTGCAGTGGCACATCTGTTAGTGATGGATTTTGAAACCACATGATAATTATTATTACACTTGATCTGCACCCACTGGGTCAAAAGCTTATGGATGGTGAGAGGCTGTAATGCGAGGAAGTGAGGTGGGAGTCACCTGACTCTCTCTGATGCTGCTGAATTCATATTGACTGAGCTGTCACTGAGACCTACAGACCTCTCATGCATCTGATATGCAGATGTCAGGATCCGCGCTGAATACGCGACTCTGTCTCTCTCCTCTCTGGTGAACCCTCCTCATGTATTAATGACATGTCGATAAAGAACTCTCCCATTACAGCTACACCCATCTTTAACCTTGATGCCGATCTGTGATTGTGTGTGTCTGCCCTCTGTCATAGCTCTTCTATTATTTACCACACGTCTCTATCTGGGAAGGGCTTGTGTGTGAGGCCAGCAATCGTCTCTAGGTAAACAACCGCTGCCAATGACACAGGTGACCCTTGGACACCACACACACACACACTTTTTATCCTCATCCTTCCTCTGACCACATCTCATTTCCAATCGATACGTTTTAAACGAAGCCCCGTCCGTCCAAAACAAACTTTGCCTGCCGAGATGTGTTTGTTTTATTTTATGAGGAGATACAGGCGTCGTCTTCAGGGTTGCTCCATGATGCCTGCTAGGTTGTCTTCAGGCAACACTGAAAGATCTATCATCCGCATTTTTGACTTCTTTGCCTGTCTGGCTTTTCTCCTTCCAAAGACGGATTAGCTGGTCTAAGTTCGGAAGAAGGAAACGACATTTACCGTGGCGTACAAGCCTACTTGTGATTAAGATCACGTTGTATATATTTTCATCAAATGAAATTCAACAAAATAGCAATTTGGTTTAAAGCCCCCAAACATATATAATTAACTTAGAGGACATTTATTTATTCATGTATTGAATATTAATAATTATATTTTACCAGTCTAATCAGAAAACAGAAATAAATCAAAACAATTCAAGAAAACTGAATAAATGTATGCAATTTTAATTTAATGCAAGTATTGTAAAGTTTCTCTAATAAACTTAACTATGGTTCTAATTATATATACCGTAGAAAAACCTTCCTTATTCCTTCAAATAACACATAGCAGAGTTTGGGATTTTGTTTTATAGTTTTATTCATTACGGCAGATTAAAATATGAAGCAGTTTGGCATTTTTCAAGTTACAGCTTTGTTTAATTAGCCCGAGTTTATTGTTTAAGTATCAATGGATTGCACTCAATCCATGCAAGCGCTGTATAGTAAAACTTGTTATACAGTAATACAACAGTTTGAATACTGTCACAGCTTTAGCGCTCATAACGTGGAGGGACTCGAGCTTGTGGATTGACGGTGCCTGCAGGCTTCGCATTAGGTCCATTACTAGTAAGAAGAAGAAATTGAGAGATACTGTTAGTTATTAGAAGCCTAACAGATACAAGAGGTTCACTCATTTTACATTTTCTTTATGTGAATTGACAAAGAAACTCACCTTGAAACCACATTTGTGTCTGCGTTTTTCATACGACCTAAAATGAGAAATACAAATAAGAAATGCAAGATATTTTATTGGTTGCGGTGTGTTGTGGGTGTGAAATGTGCACATCTGTGAAACTGCAGAACAAAGTTTCCCTTGTGATTTACCTCTCAGGGATTGCCAGAAAGATTTCAAATGTTTAAAAAAACACTCCCCAGGTTCAGCCATGAGGACAACCAGTGTCAACACAAGGAATATCATAACACACTTCATCCTGATTGCAAAACACAACACGTCACTTTAATCACTGTAAAACACTTTAGTCATCCAAAAAAATACTAACATCAATATACATGCAATGTATACATGTAAATATGCTGTCTATCTATTTAATAAAGAGAGGAAAAACAAAGTTTACCTGTCACAGATTGATAGCAAAGCTGAGCTGAGAGTTCCGCACAGGTTGCAAATCTTTTACAGAATTATGAGTACTTGTAGTTTATAAAGACGAGGATGAGTTTACATTCTCAGTTATCTTATGTATTTATCAGTGCGCATGTGCAATGATAACTTCTGCTGGCAGATGACAATGTGTTTTTCAGGCAAGTAGGGGCTTGAGTGTATTATGTAATACAAAACTCGAAGCAAAACCTTTACCTCTAACAAATATGTACTGATTTTGGGGACTATAGCCACACTGTCTGGTGATTATTTACAGTCAGTTATGGTAGAGGATGTTGTGTCTGGAGTTGACTGACCTATGACTTTTCTGTTGTAGATATGAATGCATTTAATTTCTGCTGGTGCTTTATTAGTTCCTCTTTGCTAAAATTAACGCTGTCTAATCTACAGCCAATGAAAATAGATCATCAGATACTAAATAACCCCAAAAATGACGAAACAACCTCAGAGTTCGACTTTGTGTATACTGGTGCAAAAGGGAGATAAGTTGATGCAACAAGCTGTAAAACCATGTATTTGTTTCAAAGGCTGTAATATTAAAATGTGTAAATAGCAGATTCAATTCATCTTTATTTGTATAGCGCCAAGTCACAATGAAGGTCATTTCAGGGCACTGTACATGGGACCTTGCAAAAATATAAGTGTGTATATATAAACAAAATATTGCAGAAAACCCAACAGTCCCAGATATAGATATCCCTCTCTCTCTCTCTCTATATATATATTTTTTTTTTTTGGGGGGGGGGGCAGTTCACATTTAATCCATAGATATCCATCGAGAATTCTGTATTTGTGTTGTATCAAATTATGTACTTTGTCATTTGCAAGAAGCTGTATGTCTTATTGTAAAAAATCCTGAACATGAACAGCTGTCTCCTGAGTTGTCTCTTGTCATTACTAATTACTATAATAAATGACAGTCATACTTTAAAGGAGTCAATGATCAGATGTATTTAGTTAAACCAGTCTTTAACTGTTTTAAACAGCATCTGAACCAGAAAATATCTTTTTGCTGGAGAAGCTAGATTAGAGTAATTACTTGTCTTAAAAGTACCCGTATCATACCAGTTTGCTTTTTCCTAAAAACCTCTAGACCTTGTTGCATTGAGCTCATGAGGTCATATATGTATTAACTAATTTTTTTTAATGATACTGAGTAACAGAATGTATTTGTGTGGATCCATTAAAGCATGCCAATTCCTGATTTTACTCACATGGTTATTATTGGGGTACCAGGTGTGTAGGATTAATAAATCCCTTATTTTTACTTAAGTTACAAATTGTAGCCTGGTATCTTAATGGAATAAGAGTCAGACTGGGATGCAGAAGGTCACAGGATCATTTCCTTGCCCACACCAGGTGTGTCCTTGAGCAAGGCACTCGGCATTAGCTCCTTGTAAGTTGCTTTGGATAAAAGTGTCAGCTAAGTAAAGTAAATCAGTTTTATGTTTTTAAATTGCCGTTTTAATTTTAAAGGCAGTTTGCAATAGCAATAGCAATCTCACATTTTTCTAAACCTATTTAAGGTCTGACAACAGTGTCTACATGATGCATATGTTTTTTTATTAAACTTAAAGCGTTGCTAAACCATAGCTTGGAGAATACAACATTTTTATGGATTCTCATCATCACTGCCCTGATTGGCAGGAGCTTCACCGGCGTATGCAGGTTGTTGAACAGAGTTGCCGTAGCCTTGCCTCCAGTTGGGTCCATACCTATATGGAGGAAGGAGTTAAAACACAGATTTAACCTAAAAGTTTTCTAAGTCCTCTAAATAATGTAGGACATTAGATATTTCAATTTATATACTTCCATGTTTATATGAAACCACATAACATGAACTAACTTACTAACGAACTTACTTTCTAGCCATCTTCTCCATCAAGCGGTTGTATCTGTGTTCTAAATGTGCAAAGAGATAGGAATGAAAAGGTGTTTAAACAACAATATGGTATTTTATTATAAGTCAACACTATTGTGTAATGTTATAGATAATGGTTATGCTTTAACTCCTCAAGTAAACACCTTTCACTGAAAGTTACTGCTTGGACCAGCGTGTGCGTGTGCGTGTGTGTGTGTGTGTGTGTGTGTGTGTGTGTGCGTGTGTGTGTGTGAGGTGCTGTACAGTCTTTTACCTAGACTTACTGCTTATTATGTTTCCTAAAGTAAAGCCAAACATTTGGCTGTTTACTCTGCTCCATCTTTCACACACTTCGTTGTAGCTTGTGTTATGAACCACTCATCTTACATCATGGATACAAAAAATTACATTACCAAAATTCAGGTACCTGATACTTTACTTTTTTTTTGTTTCAAATTTGGAACAGTTTCTCCTCCACTGTATCAATATTTGAGAACTTGGTGAACTAATTATTATGTCACATTTTTTCATGAAAATATCTACAAGGCAAATACAACATGAATTTAGGAACCAGGTTAACTAGAGGATGGCGGCATACTTCAGGATAGTGTAACAATAAAAAGTTTATGCATTACTATGAAATTTAAAAGTTACCAGACTGACAAAAAAACAACTAATATGTACGCATTACAGCACAATCAATGGTGTTTTATTTACAGTGAAACCTCTGTTTTCACTTAAAATTTACCTCTATATGCATTCCTTGCGCCTTTAAATGCCTTTCTCAAGCCCCTAAAGAGACTGTCCCCAGGTTCAGCCATGAGCATGACCAGCGCCAACACTAGAAAGATCATAACACACTTCATCCTGAAAAACAAAGATGTATATCAGTTGTTGAATTTCGAGTGAGCTGTCACTGCAACTCAGAATTAACTCTATATCTCACTAGATATCTCAAAGACTTTGCGTTTATGAGTGGAGATATTCCTCCTTCCTTACCTTTTAACAGATTGATTATCAGAGCCAAAAAGATGATGCCAAGGAATGGTGTTTGAACAGTGAGACCTTTTGTGAACCTTTCAGGCTTGCAGTGTTGAGGTACCTTGTTTTATAAGGACACTTGTTTTCGTTTGCTCAACCTAAGACTAACGTGTATTGACATGATGAAATGTTCATTTTATTTTGCAGTGTCATGTTCTTTTGACATTTTCAGATCGAATCTAAGGAACGTTTGGATTTCGTAAAACTGAAAAAATAAATGTTTTTCAAGCCCAAATTTGGTGGTGAAATAACTTCAGTGGTCAATAGCTTTAGCCAATGGACCTGAAAAGCTAATCACACTAAATGGTACCATGAACAAAGAGCAATACATGAGCATTCTCAACGGCAACATCAGGCAGCCTGCAGAGAAACTTGGCCTTTGGCATCGGTGGACATTTCAGCATGACAATGACCCAAACTACCTAAAAAGTGGTGAAGAAATGGTTAGCAGACAACAAGAGTAAAGTTTTGGAGTGGCCCAGCCAGAGTCCTGACTTGAATCCAATTGTGAAACTGAGGAGGGAGCTAAAGACCCTCCAACCTGAAAGATTTGGAGCTCATTGCTAAAGATGAATGGGCAAAAATACCCGTGGAGACATGCAAAAAGCCGGTTTGCAATTGTAGGAAGCGTTTGATTGCTGTAATAGCCAACAAAGGCTTTTCTATTGATTATTAAGAATGGTATGAATAATTTTGGACATGACACTTGTTGCTCAAATGTAAATAAAAGCTGAGAAATGCTTTTTCCCCTCAATAATGCCTCTTGGTCATACATTATTTTAGGTGACACCTATGTGATTTCCTATCAACAAAATAAGTTGCTGGTTGAAAAAAGTACCTTTAAGGCAAAAATTTGCCAGGGGTATGATTAATTATGGACTTGACTGTAGCAACAGCTAGCTAATTATAAGAGACTAGCTAATATCCCTGCAAAACACAGGCCTGATCCTAGATTTGAAAAGGGAATTAAAGAACTCGAATCACCTTAACAGTTTTTTACTATATAATTTTATTTATTATTATATATATAAAAAATAATTACCTCTAGATCTTGCCTGGGTAAGATTGCATGTGCTTACACTTTCCATGCTAAACCAAGAGAGTGACCAATGACAAAAAATACAACATACTTCAACATTTTATCTCAAATGTATTTGTCCAACAACTTAACCCTGTACGAACCCTTCACACACTTTTGTGTTTTTTTTTGTTTTTTTTTTCTCGCATGTCATCATTCTTTTATCCACAGAGAAGAAAATTTGCGGTTAAAATTTTTTGGTTGACATTGTGTAGTAAAGTTATTTATCATGGTTGACAAAAGCTTTCTTTTGCTTGGTTTTAAAAAAGGTTTAAAGGTGGAATAAGGACAACCCAGATGCATCAAATGTTAATGCAAATAGTTAGTGTTTATATTAATAATTTAACTAAAGAATAAAAATACTATTAAATCTTTCTAACTTTCCTGACAGACTCGAAGAACAAATTGGTCTTCACGTGTTGTCAAACACCATCTTAAGATACAAAGGAAGTTTGAAGCCATGTCAAGTCACAGTTACTGTGTAAAATCATTCTACATTTGTCATCGTTGAGTTATTTATCAGCATTCAACACATGTGAAAGAATCGCAAAAGAAGAAGTAAGGGCATTGCACTGTAGTTATTTATGTATTTGCACAGTCACAGTTTTGCAAGAAAAGTTGGTCTGGTAGGGAGATGGTGGTCAGTGCTAACTGGACTTTATTATTTCACATCTCATCTGATGAGGCTTCTTCAGTTCTTACTGACAGGCTTGGAGTAGCAAAAATCATTAGGTTCTTAATACTTTGAGGCTGCCTGTGGGATGTTCACCTGGCATGTGTGTCGTCAGGCTCACCTGAGGCAAAGCAGTATGAATGTGAAATCGCCTGGGCTAATCATGACCTGGATCACTGAGGTCCGTTTGCTATGATGGGATCTACAGTGGCAAGAAACAATGTGTAAAGAAATGTTGGCAAATTCCTCCATCTTGGATGTTTGACAACTATATTTGTCTTTCAGCCCCATAACCATATGCACATTTGTCAAAGAAAACTCTCTATTGGAGATACATGGACAAGACAGTGTGTCTTACCTTTGTCCTCAATAGTGTTGGTAGCAGGGAGGGATGTCACTCTGTCACTAAGTTGAACCTTTGCAAGCTTCTTATTAACAATGTCAAAATTTAGGAAGTGTTTTGTACAAGAGACAGACACTTCAGGCATTCTATACACTTGTGATTTAGTTTAGTTTTTCTTATTTTGCGTATTTAACTAATATTAGGCCATTGTATAACACATTGGCTGACTCTAGTTTCTCTGACTGATTCAGACTGTTTAATGTTTTTAGTACCAGTTTGTAAACTCATACATACATATATGTATATGTGTGTGTATATAGTGTGAGTATCTCGCTCGACCTGGTATGGGCATGGCCTGAGAGTCTGGCCTAGGATTCGATCCTGACACCTTTTGCATCCCAGTGTAATGCTTTTCCCATTGAGCTACCACGTCACCAATTTCCACTCATGAGTAGGAGGAGTTACAAATACATAAATAAACAAATTTGATTACAACTATTTTAGCATATTAGAAATATGAAAAGGTGAGACAAATGTTACCAGTTAGTAGATAACCAGTTTTATTTTTTTAGAATAGACACCTAAATAGTAATAACTTATTAATAGCTTATTATATTGTTGTTATTTTTTGGTTAAATTAAATTGTATGTTAGAGTGTAGTGGCGGCCTGGTAGCAGAGTGGTTAAGGCAAAGGGCTGGGAAGCAGGAATCCCGGGTTCGATTACCAGCGCCAGCTCCCCGAGCGCTCCCTGCTCAGTGCTTTACTTTACTTTACTTTGCTTGGCAGATGCTTTTATCCAAAGCGACTTACAAGGAGCTAGTGCTGGGTGTCTGGCTCAGGATGGATTAGGAGTCAGACGGGATTCGAACCTGCGACCTTAACCCATTGAGCTACCAGGCCGCGTCACTGCTACCCCCAAGGGGGGGTGGGTTAAATGCAGAAGAACACATTTCACTGCAGATTGTACACTGTATAATAATGTATGTGACAAATAAAATTTGGATTTGATAAAATAAGACACAGAGACATGTTTACCATCTGATCTTTTAATGCTGATTTTTCTTTTAAGCAGTAGGTCAATGCAACAACATATTTTCTTTGTTGGTCAATGTTTTTTATAGGCAAAAAGCAAAAAGCATGTTCAAAAACGATTTGGAATAACCCTGTTTATCCTCCTCAAGGAAAATGAGCATGGTTGAAATGGAGTTAGCGTTTTTCCAGCTCCTCTTGCTGTACTTGTTTCACTTGCTCCACTTGGTCCTCACCATGTCTGTTTTTGATATGTCTGGTAGAGGGGATGGAATATTCAGTTTAAATTATAACAAGAATAACATTTGAAGAAATGTTTCTATGTTACTGTCAGTTTTCCAAAAAGTATAAAACTAGGATGATAGAAGCATTTCCTTACCTATGGATTGCCTTGCCAACTACATAAAAATGAAAAACACAAAAATATATATTAAATATGAACTTGTGACCTCTATCAGAGTTACATTATTATATTATTGTTTATATGATCACATTGCATGCTAAAGGACACACACTATATTTTTTTTATTACTTTTAGAGAAAGAATAGTAATTGAAAGAGAAGTATCTATTTCGGATGTAAAGGGACTTTATAGGCTAATTGCTTGCTGTATCCTTTTTGTGTCTAAGTGTACCCTAGTAAGAAGTTCCTGATGTGATAAGTGTCTTCTTATAGTTATTACTACATGCACAAAAGAGTTATTCAAGTACAAAGAATGTGTCATTTCCAAAAACAACAGTTTATATGACCATACCATGAACTAATCCATGGATAAGCGATCCAAAAAAACATTCCCCAGGTTCAGCCATAAGGACGACCATGGACAACACAAGAAAGGCCACAGCACACTTCATCCTGCAGAAAAAGAAAAAGCAAAAGCAACCATGGTTTTTATAAAACAACAACAAATACCAACATATTGCCCATTTTTATTATGGTAGTTCTTACCTCTTCGCTGATTCAGAGTGAAACACAAATGCTCTTTTTACACGGAACTGTCACAGGTGATGTAGATTTGTCCACTTGGTGCATGTATATATATAGGTTGGGTATTTTTCAAAGTCATTGTTTGTGTAATATATAGCAAATTTGCAGGAAGAGCAAACGGAAACTTGCATCAGTGTAGATTAATAATTTAATTTCAGCCATCAAAGTTATCTCACGCTGGCCTGCCTCCTCCCATTGCTTTTTTAGAAATTTCAGGGGCTGAATGACTAGTCCAAAATTACATCACTCCAGACAAACAACTGTGTGTGTGTGTGTGTGTGTGTGTGTGTGTGTGTGTGTGTGTGTGTGTGTGTATATACATCTTGTCATGGCCGGCTCCTAGGCCATGACAAAGAACGCAACACAGAAGGGTAAACTGGCCACCACATGTGATTTTTATTAATCCAAAGACGGTTTCACAGCCGCATGTGCACACAAAGCCTGACAGCCCCGGGCATGAAGCCGCTTCCGACTAAGCCCGGTCGTCCGTAAGCTTCATCCAGTCACGCCGCGGCATCGACTTAAGTGGAGAAGAGAGAAAGAGAAGCCGAAGGCAACCGGTATTTCATGGCGTGGTATGGCCTCTTTCAGCAGGATGGTGCAGCCTGCCACGAAGCAAAAAATGGTTCAAAATCCCCAGATCTCAATCCAATTGAGCACACAATTAGGCAGGTGCTCA
>JAUMHF010000016.1:13242516-13264588 GCA_032359275.1 Microctenopoma steveboyesi | reverse complement strand
TCATCTGAAAAAAGTACTTTGGACCACTGAGCAACAGTCCAGTGCTGCTTCTCTGTAGCCCAGGTCAGGCGCTTCTGGTGCTAGCCTCAAGCTAAATACTCAGCTAAGCCACCTGGATGTTTAGTGAATGCCGCAGGTGAACAAATCCCCTGGACGTTTGTTTTTTAATTGTAGTCGTCCCGCTGGTCCCTGATGTCATTCCCAACAAATTAATATATCATAATTTTACAGCTGTTTGTAACTTTATGTTTGTGGTTCACATTATAGTCTTCAGTTCATGACAGTCGGCAGTGGTCACTTCATGTTTAACTTTTATTCAGTTACACTTCAGGGGGAGATCTTTATCTACTGGCAGCTTGCAGCAGAAGCAGCGAATGAATAGTTCTATATAAAATAAAATCCGCTCCATCTTTTCATGAGGTGCAGTATTTGTCTACAATTAACAGCAATGTTTACTCTTATTTTTAATTAGTTACCATAAATGTTTCTGCACCAAATTTTTCATTTCATGATGCAGTTTAAAGCACAGATATAAAAGACTATATATATCTCGATATTTTTGACCCCATAAAGTAGTTTCAAAAAGCTGTTTTTTAGGACAAATGTTCATGTTCCAAATGTAGTTATGGGCACATAAAAAATAGTTTTTTTTGCAAAAAAAGATGCATTGGTGATTGATCAATTAAAATAAAGACAGTGTCCTTTTATACGTTGTATAAAGTCGTCTTGTTCCACTGTTAAAGTAGAGATTATGTCTCTACAGTATTATTTAAATATTTCCAAAATTTAGTTTTTATTCTTCTGAAAACTAATAAAGGTTGTGAGTGAATTCTCAGGAGTACTGACAGTAAGTACTTGCTTTTTCTTGATTATTCGATTTGTGTATTTCCATCGTATCTTTTCCACAGTTTGACTAATGTGCAAATCAGTTTCACACATGCAAAGACGTCCCCATCACTGATCTAACTGGCTGATGCTGCAGTGGCAGTTTTAGGACTTGGTCTTTTCATCACTATGAAAAAGTGGAATGAAAAGTGCAACTACTCAAACACAGATTATATTCGCTCCATTGTTTTTCTTCAAGTTTTCATATATAATAAGCTTGTTTTATTTGTAGCAGTGGATACACCAGAAATCTGCGAGAGTTCTACAGTCAAGTTATGGGATTTGATTCAATCTGAGAAAGTTGTGTGCTGGCTCGCACTGGTTTGAACTTGATTGTTTTGAGAAGTAAGCGCCTGACTGGCCCTCGTGCTGTGAAAGGAAACAAGAATCGTTTGTGTGGAGAAGCCTGACTTGAATTGTTGTGTGCTTCTCTCACCTGGGACGTAACATTTAGAATTATGCTTTTCTCAAATGTAGTTTTCATGCACAAGACGAAGCAGCCTGTCTGAGCTGATATCTTATCTTCTTATTATAAGAGTCATGGGTCGAGCTTACAGTAGTGTGTTAAAGTCATCACTGGCAGAATCTGATTCTGAATTTACATGAAGAATATCCTCACACACACTATATTAAACGGTTTCTCCCGCTAACGGCCTGTATACGACAGTGTTGAGTGTAAGTGTGGTATGGCTCGGTGGCACAGTGACTAATAGGCTGTCTGTCTGTTCTCACTCCGCCCTGCCTCCACAAGCCCTCTATTCTTTTTGATCCTCACTCTGGTTTAATCTGTAATTTCCTCTTTCTCCTCACACCATCAACCTCCTTCCTCTTTGTTTTATTTAATATAATTGTATCCGCCTTTCCTTCACCCTCATAGTATTTTGCTAACTGTGTGATTGATATCGGCTCATGTCCATTTTATCTGGTATCACCATCACATACCGTGCTTTGGTTCCCACAGTGCACTTTAAAACATTTTGACCTCTTGGATTTTGGTTGTTATTGAGTAAAGTTTATTCATTTAGACTAATGTGGATCAGAAATGCGCTTTGTCGTTCTTTGTTTGACCGATTGCCATGAAGGTCAGAGGTCAGAGTAACATCCTGGGTGAATCTGCAGCCATGTTTGGTGCATTGCTAAACTTAATGTAAGATACATGAAGACTGTGGCTTTTTTCTTTGTTTTGTTCCAATCTGGATCTGAGAGAATAGAAACACGAGGTCTGTTTGCAATTTGTGGTCGAAGCCAAAAATATTGTTTAATGAGAATCATTTGAGGCCAGTCAGGTGTGTGTGTTGGGTCAGTGGTCTCTCGTGTGGTGGTCACAGGAGATCGTAGCGCTAACAGCAAATATTACAAGTTGAAATGCAACAGGTGAAATAAAGAATGATTTCATACGAACAGAAGTCGACTCACAGAGTTGTAGGTATCATGAAATAACTATTGTTATAAAATCAAGTGGGAATTGCCTGAGTGATCTCCATGTGGTGAGCTCTTAGGATATAAGGGTATTTTCCTGAAAACGCCTGCCTGCTGCCGCCTGAAAAATGCCTAAAGAAATTCAGAACAGTTGTCTTGCATCGAGGCGAAACTCGGGGCACACTCAGATTTGAACTCGACGTAAAAAAGCTACTAAAATATTTAAACCGTCTGACAAACTCAATCACATAAGCTCACACTGGAGGTGACGCAACGATGCTGCGGTGCATGTGACGAAACCTTCAGACTGTTTTAAATCTGTTTGCGACGCCTCTGTGCCGGTCTCGAACCTGAAAAGGGCACGTGTGACACCCACATAAGCGCATGTCCCACTCCGCACAAAAAAGCAGGACACATCTACATAAATCAAAGCCAGTGTAAGGCTGCCGAAGCCCTCTAGAGAACACCAGCACCTTATTATTTTCCTATTTGTAACATGTTATATTGACCTATATAACAGTCGGGATTAATAAACCAAACCAAAATACTGGCAGGCAATAGTGTTAGTGTGTGAAATGGGTACTCGGAGCGGTGTGTGTAGACTTTACACACAAATACGAGCACGCACACTCTTGCCTGAGGAGACAGCTTGCAAACAGCATGATTTAGAAGCTAGGCCACTGGCAAACAGAAGTGTTTAGGAGCGAAGGAAGGAGAAAAAAACAGAAAGGCAGGATGAAACGGATGGAGGACGGAGGACAAGACAACCGGCCCCATCAATTACCCTGTTAAACGAACAAGGAGCAGCCGCAGAACAAAGGCTAATTTTAATCAATGGAGACGTGGTGTTCATAGGGTGGGAAGCAAATTAACACTTGGATTAATTAATCTGGTCCTGAGCTGAGTCCTTACTGTGAACAGGACGATTCATTTGTCTTTTAACCGTAATTAATCTTCACATGTTTCTTCCTTGATGGTAGATTATAATTACCAAATCATTAAGTCAGTATTGGGTGTTGGTGTCTGTAGAACATGGTTAGAAGCCTGGATTGTTGAGGGATACATACTTTTCCTACTTAGAGCTACGATTCAACATTAGTATTCAGTATGTGTAGATTTTCACGTTTAAAGCAGCGTATATCAGCTGTTGAGGAGTGCAACATACTAAACAAACAAATACTAGAAAACGTGTTTAATAAATCACTGAATATCAATATTTATTCAGAACTTGTTGAGACTGAGTCTCTAATGCACAACTTACTGTTTAACCTACCTTAATACATTTTTGTTGCCTTATTCATTTTTGTTGTAAAGCGTATAAAACTTCTTTTATTTGTCCTGTAGAGACAATAGACTGTACACAAACAGTAAGTGTTTTCTCTAAAAATAAACATTAAAGAACATAAAACAGAGCAGAGGAAGAATTTCGTCATATTGTATGTTTTAGTATTAGAAGTATTAGAAAGTCTGTTCTTGAGATAAAGCATTAAAGCTTTTATCATCATCACCTCTTTCTACAGTTTATTCTTCCCAGTTCACTCGCACTACACACACACACTATGTTCACACTGCAGCGACACACACGCACGCACGCACACACACGCACCCTACCACTCCATCAAAACTGCATAGCCACAGGCGTCCCCATTAACACTTGTCTCTTGAAAAGAAATGAGAAAAGGATGGAGAGTTAGGAAGAGGTATGGGTTTTCTCTTTTTAATGTTTGGGGGGGGGGGTGATTGAGAGAACCAACTTCAATTATGTATACCCCAACAACTTCAATTAAGTATGTGAGCAGGAAAATCAATATGGGAACTGATGACGTCCTGGTCCTTCATTCTTCACAGAGGAACTGGTCTGTCTAGAGGCGAAACACACACACACACACACACACACACACACACACACACACATACTGTATATAAATACTGACTGGGTATAAATCACTCTACATGCAACAACAGCACAGCCTTCGATCCCACGCTCTGGGCTTCACCACCTCTGTTTGCCATCCATCCACGCTGAGTAATGATCATCATGTGATTGCAAAAAAAAATGAATGAATGGAGGGCAGCTGAGTATTCTTTCTGGTATTTTAGTGTACTCTACTGACAGCCAAGATAAGAGGGATTGTGTTTATGAAAATATTGTTGTCTCAGATTCAGTGTTAGGAGAGTTGCATCTAGTTGTTAAACACTTTACTTTACTTTACTTTGCTTGGCAGACGCTTTTATCCAAAGCGACTTACAGGGAGCTAGCGCTGGGTGTCTGGCTCAGGGACACACCTGGGATGGATTAGGAGTCAGACGGGGTTCGAACCCACAACCTTCTGCATCCCAGTCTGACGCTTAACCCATTGAGCTACCAGACCGCATCATAGTCATTCATTGAGAATGATGAATTGGAGTTGAAATAGAAAACATCAGAGCAGTCCTAAGGCAGTAAGAGAAAATTGATTCAAACAAACAAATGCGCTAACATGCTGTCTGGGCCACTGCTAATCAACGTCATCAGTATTTCAGCGTGAAATTCCATATTAGTGTGTGTCTGTGCATGTAAGTGTGTTTGTAGTGTTAAATAATTCAGCAGGAGGAAGAAGACACTGTTGCGTCTCTGATTTCCGGCCTGATGTCGTTCAGTGCATGTCATCTCTTGAAACGGGGACGACAAGTTTTGGCATTGGGCGGGGGGGTGACTTTGACTTGCCTGTTCTTCTTTTCTGGAACAGGAGATAGAAGGCGAGTTATAGCGGACCAGAGTTAAGTGGCGTGAATGCAGGATTATTGATTTCTGGCTGCATGCACTGAGGGTAGCCTCACAAGTTTATTCTCCATCATCTGAGTGTGAAGAGAGTGTGTTTGTGGTCATCAGTGCATCTCCACGTGCAGGCTGCAGCCTTGAATGAAATGGAGGAATTCTGGTTTAATCCAGTGGTGACGAAGGCGAGTGAGAAACTAAATTTACTGACGCGCTGAGCTTGAAGAACAAACTTAGTATTGTGTCTTTGAAAACAGCTGAGAGGAAACGGCCCACAAACAACAGGGACTTGGGCTGATGTGTTAATTGCTTTAGCGCACACACGTTCATCCACTCTGTAAACTGCAGGCGCAGAGGGAGGGTGCTAACAGTGCCTCACAGAACACACACGTCCTCACCCTCCTTCGGGGTATATGTGTTTGTGTGTCACTCAAAGAAGCTCAGATCTGAGGCAACACGAATTGAGAGTATTAGATTTTTTTAATATCTTAAACCCTCCGTATTATTATTATTATTCCTTTGTTTGAAAGCTTGTAGTTTTCTTCATCCCAACCTTTGAATCATGTTTTATAGGATTAATTTGCAAAGATGTAGATGTGGTGAAGATAAACATTATAGACTTTAAATGTGGGATAATCTTAATTTATTTCAGGATGAGTTTACCCTCCATCCGCCACAGCTCTGGATTTAATTGCATTTCTTTTTTTAGACTGTCGCTGCCCAACTATTGAGGAACAAACAAACAAACACGCACATCTTCATCCGAGCACTGGGCAGCACTGACCAGCAGATATCCGATCAGCTTATTTATGGGGCTCGGTCTACGCAGATGAGAAGGTGGACAGCGCAATGCGGTACACAAAATCATCTTTCCCTACACTCTTAGCTCAACATGTTCCTTCTCAACAAAATGACCGTCACTGTTTATGGACCTTCTGACATGAACAAACACACATTTTCACATAGCACCTGCTGATAACGCACAATAACAGTTTACCTCTGTGATTTGGAAATGTCAACACATCATCTGCTGATACGTGTTCAGAAAAGAGAAAAAAGCACAGTTAACTGCTTTCATTTCTCTACTTTGAAGGGATTTTCCTGTGTGGTACTGTGGGAGCGGGAGGATGTCGACCCTGAAAAGGTCACAGCTGATTGGTTAACAGCAGAAAGCTTTTAGCTGCTCTGTGCAGGAATGTCTTCCTGACGCCAGCATCTCTTGTTCAGCCCACTTGAATGAGATTGGATAACACTAAATTCTTCTTCCATGTACCCAAGGCCAAACAGTCTGTTGTTATTGTCACACTGTCTGCTGCTCGGATGAATTAAAAAAAACATGTAGAAGTCAGTGAAAATGGTAGAAAGGGGGAGAAAGCTGACTCTGAACTGTAGTTAGATGTAGATATCTTTAAACTTAAAATGAGTGTGAATTGATATTCTGAGCCAGCCAAGTCTGCAACATTAAGCTTTAATTCCAGCCCAGAGACCTTTGTTTCAACTCAGCCAGAGAGTCTCAGCTATGGTGTTTACGTACACACTGTGATAAATATGGAAATTTCCCTCCGTCTCAAAGACCCACCGACACAGCAATGAACATGCAGACGATTCTCCTTCAGACATACGCACCCGCACTCAAAGCTAAGGTGTTTCTGAGAGCTTCTGCTATCTGCCTTCTGAAGTTTTAATGAAACTTGACGGGAGTAGACCTTTATAATAATAGTATTTTCCTGTGTAAGTGGCTGTGGTGTAACAAACTGTGATGAACCTCCTCTGGGACTCCCCAGCACCCGACCTCTGCCTGCCCTCACAGAGGCCTCTGGAGCTGATATTATTTAGAAATGAAGGCCAAAAGTAGTGCTACTAAATGCTGCACAAGGACTGGCAAGTACAAAAAAACAAGCTCAAATAATGAGCCGTGTATGAGGAGGAAGACTCAAGGATGGACACATACTCCGATATGTTCTGATGGTACTACATTAAGATACTGTAAGAACTGAAACTCTCATATCGATTGTATGAAGGTACAAGCCTTGTAAGCTTTATGCAGATGTCTCTCTATTTTTTGCAGCATTAACCATTAAAGCATCAAATGATCTATGTGGCCTGCACAATATGTTGACTACTACTGGAGACAGTGGCAGAAATGCACAAGCGCTCGCTCTCTCGCTCTCTCACTCTCACGCGCACACAAACGCACTCGCCGCCGCGTTCCTTGACGGTGTACTGAATAGTCTGTTGATGCTTTGATTCGTTTTTAAACGGCTTCCGTCAGCCTCTAAAGAGCCGCTCACTGTCAGACATGGCTGTGATGCTGGAGCTGCTCACACTTTCCCCATCAGGTATTTTTTTTAAGTTAAACTTTGACTAATTTCACTGCAGTGAAACTCCACCCAGGAGCAGCGTTTAAATGTTTCTTCGTTGCACTGAACTAAGGGACCATTTACACTAAAACTTTTGTATTTTGTTTGACACCAACTCTCCTGCTACCTTTCTAAATACGTCTAATTACTGAACACAGCATGCTGGCTCACTGCTGCTTGAAGGAAACGAAGCAGGTGACCTGAAAATAAATATTTAATGTCAAGAAATGCATCAAGTTGAGAAAATATGAACTTTCGACCTTTTGTTTGAGAGTTTCAATTAGAGTTTGACAAACCTGCCGAATTTCATTCGTACACGTCAGAGACTGAAACAACAACAATGGTGATCCCCTGATTGATATAGCTAGTGTTCACTCTTGTCTGTAGCATATGGGCAAAGATGGGAGGGAAAGCTTTAACGTTTCACTGCACTTATTTGAGGATGCTCAGATCGATCCATGTGGTGCTAGTGGCAGTTTCAAAGAACCTTTGGACAGTGGTTGACCCACATTAAACAAACTATTGTAATATTATATATGTATATTATACATATTGTGACTCTGTCCTCGTGTTGCTGCACTGTCCCCTCACAGTCCAAACATATGCAGTTTAGGGTATTTACCTGTGTGGGACAGGCTCCACCCACTTGAGCCACTACTTCCAGTGGATTGATGAGAGAAATGTGTTGAAAGATTGTTTCTTAGCTTGTTGTAGCCGTCCGTAGACTGACGGTAGACTCCTCCTCTGTCCTGTAATGCGCTGTCATCATGTGGCTGGTCTCATTTGACAAAGTGTTTTCTCACCTCAGCGGTCTTATACGTGGTTAAATAAAAATGAATACAGAGCGAGTCTATTATAGCTTTCATCATCGTGGAGAGTCTCCCCTGGTGGTACCACGTTTGGAAAAAGAAAGTATAATACCACCCTGATGTGGTTGCACAGATCATGAGGGACTGAGGCAGACGGCCATGATGTTTTCATCTGATTTATTATATTCAACTCTGTAGGACTGAAAAATGTCACTTTTCCACCCGTTAAATCACCTTTGCTCATTTTCTTTCTTCAAAGTTCCAGTTGTTTACTTTTTTCCCATTGTCTAACAAAGTGCAGAAGTGAGCAGTATAACGCCCCGTTCTCTCTTTCTTGTTGTTTGCTTTCTTTACGAGAGCATCCTTTTGTGTGTCTCTGCTTATTAATTGTTAGACCCACACAGTACAGTGCAGATGAGGCCTGAACAATTACACCTAGAGGGACCACTGGTTTGTGTCGAGGACAAAGCCTTCACATCCTTTTTGTTTTTGTGTGTGTTTGTATTTTTAAGGTGCCCATTTGTAGTGATTACCGGTGATGTTGCTTCTGTTTTACCAAATACACAGCATTTATAATGATAAATGCAGTGCGCCTGGAACCCATAGACTTGAGTAGACGTCCTCATAATGACTCTGGGTATGTCCTGTACCAACACCTCATTATGATTTAGTTTCCATATCTGATACGTTTTTTTTAACCAAACATGCCAAAGTGTTAGTGATGTTTGTCGACCGCGCAGGAACTACGTATAATACAGTCTAAAACAAAAACACTGGCCTGTAGCTCTAATAAGAAGGTTTTCTGAGCAAACACTGACCTGAGCTCTTAGTAACAGCTCGACTCTGACAAACGCTGCCACCACAATAGCCTCCAGCTAAGTGGTTGCTTTTAGCACATTCATGGATCATGATTTCACAAACTTCACGCTACCTGCTGACGGAGAGCTGTCCCATTGTATTGCTTTTGTGTGTAATATCTTGTTATGTGGTTTTTGGCTTTTCTTCTGATATAGAAACACACTTTTCACTGTTGTAAACCAGACCTTAGGGTCCACTCCGTAAGGCCTCGTATTGATCCGCTGCGCCTGAAACTAATTAGCATCTCATACTGAGAGAACCCTTTTACTTTATAGCAAACAGCACTCTTTCTTTTGTTTTTCAGCTAAAATGTTCTGAGTGATTCTCTGTGGCAGATATTGATTTTTAATTCCCTCTCACTAGGTATCATCCCGCTCTGCCTTGCTCCTGTCTGTCTCTCTGTTTCTTTCTCGCACACAAATGGAGGAGAAACCATCAAAATGCACATATTTTTCCAAACTTCTACAGTTTTAATGCACTTTCACGGAAACCTATAGAAACTGCAAATTAAAAGTGAATATTACTTTTCACCTATTTTCCCACACGTTATTTTTTCTCCATGCATACAAAAGTTATTTCCTGCTGCAATCAGATACTGATCACCATAATGATAGTAAGGCAATCGAAGTCCTGCTGTGACGGCAAGTGAAAACAGAGTGGATTGAAAGTGAATAGATAAATGGAGACAAAGTGCAAATACAGAGCTGATTATGCACCACTGTAAGAATCAGGACAGATACAAACCGACAGCCAAAGCAACTAAACCTTTTACGTTTTTATACATATAGCGTTGTGTTTTTTACAAATAGTTTTTAGAAGCTGCGGATTTCAAATAACCACTAATACATCCCCACTGGTTCCACATGCAGTCCCAGTCCACCTCAGTTTGAGTGATTGGATAACAATCCACCCTGAAGGTTGTTTAATGCTGTGCCCATGTGATCTGATTGCACAAGACACAATTTAAAATGGGAAAAAGTTGAAAGTATAAACGAGGTCTATGCATATTTTCTCAAGTAAGATTGCATCTAAGAAAAGCCTTGAACTGGACCACAGACCAGGTTCTGAAAGGAATCTGGTTAACTGGACCACCATCCTAAACGTTTAGGAGCACTATGATGATAAAACACTACGCAAGGTGGCTTCAACTGCCAGACCAACATACAGCACCAAACCAGCCACGTTCCAGTACATAGACCAGTGACACGGTCTGATCCATCACCACACACTCAACAGAATAGACTGAAAACTCTTCAGCTCGTTGGGTTTGTTTGATCACTGTCTATGGCCTAATAAACACTTCTTCAAGAAACTAAACTACATCTGTCTCATAACTCAAACCCCGGTCCTAGTTCACACGCTGATATCACAGCTGGGCATCGCTTTATGAGGACGAGCTGCAACTAGTCCTTCTAGTGTGCCTTCCACTTGTAAACGCTGTGTGTGTGTGTGTGTGTGTGTGGAGAGTGAGTTGACAGCAAAATAGCACGCCGAGGTTTCACTGCAGCTGTCCACTCACTGACGGGGTGGGTCGACAAATGCAGTCAGCCATTCTAGACTCAGATGTTTCTGCTGTCTCTGTCAAAACAGCATTTTGCAGGTGACCATCTGGCTGATTTTCTCACATGTTTGCATTGCTTGTGGGGGACACTGTTGATGAGGATGTACTGTAAGCCACCACAACGAGAACCAGCGTCTGTGTCACTAAGAGGAGATCCACTGCTAGTTCTCACAAATGGAGGGGACTTGTTACTTTATGTACTTTACTTTGCTTGGCTTTTATCCAAAGCGGCTTACAGGGAGCTAGCGCTGGGTGTCTGGCTCTAGGACACACCTGGTGGGGGATGGACTAGGAGTTAGATTAGGTTTCAAACCTGCGACTTTCTGCATCCCAGTCTGACGCTTAATCCATTGAGCCACCAGGCTAAAACTAACCTTTTCGTTGTCTTTGCCCTGTTTATTTCAGATGTAATTGTGCAACTTTTAACCACATAAGAAGGTAAATTTTTTATGCTGTAAAACTGCCTTAAGTTTGTGCTAAAGAGCTGAAAAATACAATTACACCATTAGAGGCGTAAAAACACTACAGGTGCTATAAATATCCTCAGTGGTGTGTAGACATTTGTAAAAATGTGATTATATGGAAGGACCTCACTAATGCAAAAGAGACATTTGATTAAGATTCAGCTTTACTGTCATAGTAAAGTACCATTAAATGAAAAGCTGCTCTCAAAGTAGATTCAATTCACTCATACGTCAGTCTCACACACACACACACACACACACACACCATATTTTTCTCCCAATTCGATGTAATTTGTTGGATGCTCAGTAGGTAGAGTCAGGGTACAACCCCAGGTCACAACAGCTCTATTTTTATGGTACTGCCCAGACAGAAAACAAAACAGGTTCCTGGGGTTTTCTGCTCTGGTAAAGCCTCTGGGATAGGAAGTGAAAATGACAACACAGAAACCAAATCATCCAAGAATTGATTTGGACCAAGGTCATAGGAATGTGTTTTTGTCATTAAACCATAAAACAGGAGCTTTGTGGCAGAGTGAGATTTAATTATAGTCAAACTGTGTGACTTGTTCCTAAATAACTATCATAGGATGTGACAAACTGTCTGTGGGTGCGTAGGCAGTCAGACTGACCTTGTCTTTGACTGACTGAACACCTGACATCTTATTTTGCTTTCACACAAACACACACCCAAAAAGTGCAGGGGACAGTAAGTGATATGCCAGACACTCTCTCATCATGAAGACTTATCTCACACGCCCACACACATTATAGAGGGAGACTTTCTGTGCAGACACACACACAGGTGTCTAGTGGTGAGGTTGTGGAGACAGTTGATCCCCAGACAGATTAGGCTGCAATCTCAAATCTCCTCAGGCCAGCCCTTAGATCATCACACGCGCACACACACACACACACACACACACACACACACACACACACACCAAGCTTCAGAATCTCAGTCTTTGGACAGACAGATGTGTCGTGCTAGTAGAAAAAATAACTCGCTAAGTTTTTATGGGAACCTGGAAGAATCCAATCTTCAGAGTTTGTAGAAAGCTACAGAAATTCCTCGTTGGAGCAACACGTTTAACTATTCAGGCACAAAGCCCCGCTGCAGAACAGGGAACTCTCAAAGGACTGCTACAGCCCAAGCAGGCGTATACTACTCTGCTTACCCAGACCAGTCTTATTCCATCTAAAACTTTGTACTTCTTCCTACTCCAGTGCTGCATTTCTCCTCCAGCTACTCATCACCCACACATCGCTGCAGGAAACGGAATCTGTGACCATAATCCTTTGGCCTCATTTGGTACTTGACTGTGTTTGAGGCCAAGTCATGTATTTAATACACACAAAAGCTCAAGGCCCATCTACCTTAGGTGATAGTTATGAGCAAAAGTGAATTGAGCACCATCTTGTGATCTGATATCCAATTTCTTCGAACTTGTTATCTTTTGTCCTGTGCTAATTATTCCTTTCTAATGATTTTAAATCTGTGTTTGTGTAGGTTCGACTATCAGGGATTGCTCCATAACTCTAGTTTCTGCCTGGTTCCACGGGGCCGACGTCTGGGATCCTTTCGATTCCTGGAGGCCTTGCAGGTATGTTTTTACCTTTTACACTGAGGTTTGCCAGCAACTGAAATTTTTGTTCTATTTAAATCAGTTTTTAGAAAGATTAATAGCACATTAGATACCAGAATATGTTAATTAATTAATTAATTAATCATTGATCAGTATAAAAATAAATTAATTAAATCCAAATGTGTTATATTGTCAGTTTCAGTTTTGTCAAAATGTGGCAAAAGCGACTCTGTATTAATTATATGTAGTAAAAACCTTTTTAATAAACACTTTCCCAGAGACAATACAGTGTATATGTGAATATGACACTGTACTATAACACTAAAGTAAATATTTATTGACTGCTCATGATTACTGGTAAAGACACCGGGCAGGCGGTGGAGCTCCAACAGTACGCCAACAGTTCCTGAACCTCTTCTAACCACAGTTGATCTTATTTCTATTGACAATCTGTCATCTTCCCTCACAGACGAGGCCTGTTTGTATAGAAACATTTATACATGTCCTCAGAGCCCAGCTCAGCTTTCATTAGCACCTTGTTTTATGTGTTTGTCTGTTTCAACACCAAGTACGTAGCTCTGCACTGGTCCTGACTTTGATTTGTTTTTCTCTTTGGCCTAAAATGCCTAATTTTGCAGCATGTTTCTATGTTTTCAGTTATTTTCTGCTGTGAAATTGCAAAAGCAGGTACACATAGAAAAATAGTGGTGTTTATTGTGTAATTTATAAAAAGGTATGCAGTAATTTGTTATTGTAGGTCCAATTTGCAGTGGTTGGGCATACTTTACAGATATTGGTTGAATTTTTAAAAATCGTACTATAACCAGTATGGAATAGAGTTTATTTTCCATTTGAATGTACAAGCACATTGCAATTTTTGTGCATATATCTGGGTTGAAATACTATTAGTGGGGTGAGGTTGGAAAGAAGCTGCTGGGGCGCGTCCTGTGAGCGCTGGTGCTCACTGGTCTGTGGTGTCTCAGGTAGTAACCTGAACCTACCCATAGGAACAGAGCATGGGCTGGGTGGTGTTTGTCCCTGACCATGTTCTGTGCTCACCTCGGGCAGCGCTGGGTGTATTTTGTGTCTATGGAGGAGGGACTGTTGCCAGTGATCCTCTCTCCTGTCTCTGCACTCTGCTCTCAGCCAGGGTGTGATGTCGTTGGTGAGGATCCTTCCAATGAGTCCTCTGTAGACTTGAGGGTGCTGGCATTTAACTCCTGCTTTCCCAAACATTTCTTCAGATCATTTAATTCTAAACACTTTTATTAATTATACAATAATAATTCAGCTTGCTATTAATAAGTTATGTGGTAACATGAGAAAATCTAGGAAATGTTCTTTAGTAAGACACAGAAAGGAAAGAAGAAGGATTATCTAGAGGAAAGGTGGCAACACTTTTAACTTAACTTTCATTTTAAATGCCTTCTAATTAATTTAATGGCTTTTCGGCAAGTGTGGCCTGAGGTGACAAAAAAAAGGAAAAGCAGTTCATCGTGTAAAGGTATACTAATCATCAAAATTCAGAGAGAAAAACAAGGAGCCATGTACAAGGAAGACAACAGGGGAGAGAAAGTCATCTCCCAAAGCCAAACTAATCAAAGAAATGAGAATTTGCGTAGACAGGTCACTGATCATGCACTCGGCATTTTGTGAATCTCCTTTAATCTCTTGTCTTCACTTGATTGAGAATCCAGTCGAACTTGAACTTTAAATGAAAAAAATACCAGACTTATTGATTTATTTTTTACAGTCTGTCTCTGTCACTGTTTCACTTTTCTAGACTACATGTACAAGTCAAAGCATGTAGCCATGTAGCCTGGATTTAAGCCTAGTCCAATATCTGATTCTCATTTCTGAACAATAAGACTGAATATTACATCTGCTGCTGTCTTTTTTCTCCTCTAAAATGCTTATGTGCTTACACTTTTTCATATTTTATACCTGTACTACGAAACTGAGAGAGAAACATAATTTGGATTCACCAGTATGTCCTGAACATAGGATCAATGGCTTTTTGATTGATAAGTAATAGTAATGAACATTTATGGGCAGTAAATGTTTTACAGCTTTTGAAGCAGATGGATGAGCACTTATTGATTGGTCAATGACTACAGCTGCTCGCAAAACACCCACCAAAAACACGAAATATCACTGGAAAGGCACAAAGACGACAAACAAATGTATGAATATAGGATGAATGGACGTATCTGAATGTGTGAGACGTGCTTTGTACCCGTTAATCTGTTTGATAATATAATGTAACTTGGCCGTAGTCATTCGTGTTGAGATATAATTGCTAATAAAGAACCATAGCTGCTTACAACACTGCAGCGTGCTGCCATATGTGGCCCGTCACCGTTCTGCATTCTCATAACTATTAATTTAATACCTGTTGTAAAATGATTTAACCTGAGAATGTATTCAAAGCTTTTGGATGAGGCATAAAACATGTCAAGTGAAAGGAATTAGCAGCATATTTTCACTTTAAATACAGTTTAATCATGCAGTGGGGTGCACAATCAGCTCCCATCCATTAACCACAGATGATGAACAGTTTTAAGAGCCTCATCAGAAAATGAGTTTACAGCAGAACAGAGAGCCCTTGTGGGAAATGAAAACAGCTCCTGATGAATTAAGTCACATTAATGAGTCCTCTAAATATCGATGCATACAGGGAAAATAAATAAACACACTTTTTGTCCTTAATCTTTTTGGCATGTCCATTTGTTTTAGCAAAAAAAAAAATCCAACTTGGAACATGTTGAAAGAGTCTCATTGGACAGGAAATACCTCAGAGGATAAATCCCTCAGTGAAGGAAGCAAAAAAAACAAACACCGTATCCCTCGAAGCACTTTGCGTTAAACTTTGTGTTCCTGTTGTTTTTCCCTTTTTTCAAGCTGCGAAAGGTTGTAAACACAACATTTTCTTTATTTCTGTTTTGAGTGCAAACAGTCCTCTGAGAGGAATGAATACATCAATAGTCTTTTACACAGCTGAAAATTCTGGAAAGTTAACGTTGCCCAGTGACTTAACTTTAGTTTATTATCCAGCCTGAACCCACACATAAACTCTAACGACCATAGACCTCATCTAATACTTCAAGACAAATGATTTACCCAAAATCTAAACAATGAAATGTTTAATGGTTTATTTTATTAGTGAAGATAAGTGAAGTGCTCTGCACATTTTAGATTCAGCAGAAACTATTTTTATGAGGTACATGGAAAACAAATCTGAACTAGGCTTCAACAATGTATTCATGTCACCAACATCGGGTTCAGTAGAGTCTAATATAAGTAATACGGTAACTAGTAAGTACGTCAGAGACTTTTAGGCATAGTTCATTCGCTGGCCAATATCAACTTCCTTCTCCTAAATCAACATACTGATTTTCATTCTTAACCTCTCTGTTCTCACAGGCCGCCTGCATCCCATTCATTCTGAGTAACGGCTGGGAGCTTCCCTTCTCTGAAGTGATCGACTGGAAGAAGGCTGCCGTCATTGGAGATGAGAGACTGCTGTTACAGGTACTGTGAGAAACGGAAAATAAGAAGATGGAGGGATGCAACAAGGTAGAAGGGAATGTCTGCAAAAAAAAACAGTGCCGTGAGGTTAATATTATACAAATGAGTTTCATCTTTGGGTATTAATTGAAAAAAAATGGGTCATGGCTCAAAAATTGTAAGAGAGTTGTGGGGGGGGGGGCAATGAACAGCAACAATCAGTTAACTTTTAAAGGTTTTGTCTGTTTTTAGTGTAATTAAGGAAAGTTGCATGACACGGCCGTAAGCACGTTTCTACCACAGCCGTCTATGTGTTGCAGGTTTGTTACTTCTGCGAGGTAAATTAAGGTTAAAGCAGAGTAACAAATCAGACTTCAGTTATTGCATTTTAGTCCCAACTTTTGTCACATTATTACAGCGGGTAGAAGGATGGTGCACAGGACAATCTATCACCACTTTACAGCACCTGGCTGAAGTGGACAATCCTTCCTCACACTGTACAGCATAAAGCATCAAACCATAAAATGTGCCCTTTCAGCAAGGGCTAATTCAGTTTCTGGGTGGTAAAATGTCAACATCTTCCCAGTTATAATTATCATCTCTGGCCCATGATCCCCCTGGGCAATCACTAAGGTCCAGCTGAGGCTGATTCAAACACAGAAGTAAACCACATAGATCAGGAGTGGCTCCGCAAAGGTCTAGTAGAATACATCCTGTTACGTTTTGATCCAGTTATTTTAAAGTCACCTGTGCGTGTGCTGTCTGTTTGGGACACGCAGGTTAGCATTCTAACCGCTCATAGCGTGGTTCGGGAAATGCATCAATGGGTGCCATACATAATGCAAATGGGCCTGAAATCAATAAAACAATCACCATAATCATTATTGGACCTGGTGTCACATTACATGTAAGAAAATATTCTTTCTTCCTTTGTTATTTCTATAAAGCACAATCAGTCTAAACAAATCAGCCCGTGCTCAAGTGATCATTTAATAGTTTGCTATCATTCTGGATTAGTATGTGTTATTTATTGGAGAGTTTCATACTTTTCCCAGGATAGAAACAAACTGATAAAACATAGTCAGAGGAATCATAAATAGCAACATTTGCCACCTAAAAACACATGGTAGGAAATTGTATTTATTTTCGGTGTAAGTGGCCCAAACTCCTGTCAGAAGTGGGACCTGTCAACACGAAACTGATGTGTAGACAGTTCTACAGAGAGAAGGCGGGTGGGTCTAATTCAGTGATGTGGTTTTTAATAAATTTGATTTCATACTGACAGCTGTGATATTCACAGTCACTCACTACTCCGCCAGGAACTATTTTTGAACAGAAGGGATTATCCTACAATTGAATCACCTTCTGTTCCTTTTAATTAGAGCGGCAGACAGAGCCCGTGATATTTACATTCAGTAATTACTCGCTATATTACTGTGTACAACCTTCATGACCTATATCACCACCTGGACAACAACGCAGATTTGAATGTGTGTGTGTGTGTGTGTGTGTGTGTGCACTTGCAGAATGTATGTGCATGCCTTTTATTAATGTGTCTCTGTTCCCCTAAATGCCTTTCTGCACACAATGGTGATAATTCAGTGTTTCAGAATAAAAGCATACCATTAAAGCCCCCATTAAAAGAACTCAGCCTAAAAACTTGGCTTTTAGTGAAATGCAGCATGCGTTTCATTACTGCACAGTGACGCACTCATTTTGTTAAAGGTTTTGTTGTGTGGCTTAGTCCTGTCGGGAGAACAAAACATTCATCTAAAAGCATGCAAATTGTTACTTAAAATAATCTGTGTGATGCAAGTATTATGTGTTGACTGGGTGCTCACATTAATCAGAGAGGTTGGACAAAACAAACGATTTTTCCATTAACTCGTTTATGCATGAATTATAACCTTCAGTCAATATTTTCATATCAATTGTTTTTACTCCCTTTTTGATATGATGAACAATTCAACTGAAAGTTTTGTTGATAATGTAATGTTCTCCATTTAATTATTTATTTTAAGCAACAATAAGATAAAATAGTGCTAACACACTGAACCATATGAACCATATGCATGAGTTGTGATGCAGAAATTAATCACTTACAAATATAGAAGCTAGTATAAAAACAAATCATTCCAAAGTTTTCAGAATAAAACCTGATATTAACCAAAAGACGACTGAAGTGTGCAGATATTTTTACCTTATGTCATATAAAAACCATAGACCGGCCACATCAACTAATCTCTGTCACTTTAACCATCGAACAAAACAAAATATCTATTGTCTGATTCAGTGAGTTAAGCACGGAGGAATCAGCTGGTTATGAGTTATAACACTGCAGCTTATTGTTTATTTTAGACGGCTTTTCAGTTACAACATTAAAACCACCCGGCGGTGTGGGTGTGCCGTATTTTGCCGAAACATCTCAGGCCTGTCGGAGCATGGACTCCTCGACGTGTCCTCTAAATCCTGTAAGATACGAGGTGGAGCCTCCGTGGATCAGACTTAATAGAGCAAATCCCACAAATGCTCAATTGGATTGAGATCTGGGGAATTTGGAGGCCAAGGCAGGGCCATGTACCTCCAGAAACTCCTGAAGAAGTTGTGCACATTGTACTGCTGAATGAGCCCACTGCCATAAGGGAATGGTTTGTCCTTACACCATGTAAAAACACAAATTCTCCCATCAGGACCATTGGTGACTGCAGGTTCTTTTGGGGGGGGGGTGAGCACAGGCGCCCTTATTGGGGAGCTGCCTTTCACTCCCTTGGGCGCCGTGTGCCGTTTGTATTTCATTGGTAGGTACTGACCACTGCATGTGCCTGCTTTCTGTTCTGGAGACACTGCTACACAGACATGTAAAGATCAGTTTCTCCCCTGTCAGTGTCTCAGACCTTTACTCTCTTCTCCTCTGAAAATATTTGCTAATAAGTTATTCTTTTTCTAAAACAAAGCTTCCTAAACTTTGAGGACACCTTGAAGCTGCCTAATTCGTCTCGTGCAGCACTGTAGCACAGCTGGCAAGATGACAGCAATGAAGTCAGTTTTCAGAAATAAAGTGTCAACTAAACACCTTAAATAGTCAATAAAGGCACCGGAATCGCCAGGAACTAATTAACTGGTCCAAATGACAGCATCTGTATAGTATAAAGACCATATAACAAACATAAACATGCGTCTGGTTGGTGAGGAGATTGTCCCTGTTGTCTTTTTTTTTTCTAGGAAACACACACACACACTCAAAGACTCATTCTTCAACACGTTGAAGCTACAACACCTGCTGAGAGAGTTGAATCTCATTACTTTCAATTACATCACTGAGAACTGCAACGCCTGACTGTTTAATATGTAGAGTTTCCATCCCCCTGTGGAGAGAAGACGTGCACAACACACACACCCATAATGTCCCTGCTGAGAAACATAAACACTATTAGTGTCAATCGAGGGGAAGAGAATTGAGCTGATTTGATTGGTGTTGTTTATATTCCACCTCAGAGAGCTGAACAATTAAAGCTCGCTCTGCTGTCTGCAGATCCTGTGACGTCAGCAGCAGCAACACCAGCCTGATGAATATGAGTGTTTGTTTTGTTTCTCAAAACTGTGAAGTTTACATTATTTTTTACATTGAATTAAGATTGTGTTTAAACATTCGTGGTTTTGATACTTAAGACGTCTTTCTACTGGGAAACTAATCTCTGAAATAAGTAAAGAAAATACAATACATGTATTTTTACATGCACCTGCCTCATTATCACATGAAATTGTGGCACTAAGGCTTGTTTTCATACACCGCACCCCGCCCAGCGAGTACACAATCCATTCCAAGTTGTCAAGTCACCGGCTCATCATATCACAGGGCTCTGCTGAGAAGCCAACACTGAAATCTGCACTTTGTCTGTTTGCATACTTGACTAATAATACTTCACAGTTTCTTCGCTCACAACCTGAGACGCTGGTAGCTGAGCACGAGTCCATGCTGCTTTAGAACACAGTAGCTTTCCCTGTCAGGCTGAAGGGGGCAGCTACGTGTGAGCCGACCTCATCAAGAAGGCGGTTTGTTTTTCTGCTCCCTCTTCCTGGCACGTTCGAATGTTTAGCTCCCTGGTCAGATTGGCAGGATTCTCGTCTCCTGTGATTTCATCATTTCATTGCCTCTCCCTAAGCATGTTATTGCTGCGAGCCACAAGCCAGCTGCTCCTGTCTTCCATGACGGTGTGAGCTGGGATCTTAGCTTGCCTCTGGTGCAGGATATTTCTTGGGCTCTTGGCAGGTGTGCAGATTTTCTTAGTACATTGCTGTGGCGAAGGCTAATTTTAAAGCTGACAAACATGTTGAGGCACAAAACCACAACTTGATGATTTGTTAGAACTTAATATTTATCCAAAGGGGAAAAACGAATAATTAACACATTTCTGGTGCTATTTTTGATGGATGGTGAAATGTGTTGACACTACAGAGATGAAAAATACTCACTGAAGATTTCTGTGCTTTGATGTTGTGACTTCACAAATAGTGAAGTCACAACTTTGATTAGCTAAAGTGGTGATGGTTTTTCATAGTAGGTTAAACAGTCTTTTATTGAGCCAATTAATTGAATTTATTCATTTTCAATGAACTCATTGTAAATGAGTTTTCTGTTTTTGAGACACTGTTGATGAAATCTCTTTGGTTTTGAAAAAAAACAAAACATTTATAACAATTTATGGAATAATTGATGAATTCATTAAAACATTTTGTTCCCAACCACAGTTGGCAAAAACATAAAATGAAATGTAGTTACCACACGGACAGAGTGAGATGTTGGGAAAGAGGAACTTCCTCTTTTCTGCATGTCCATAAAGTTACTCACAGTTCCTCCACATCTCTGCCTCACTCTACTTTTTTTAAAACCCCAATTGTCATCTCCTCACTTGACATTGTTTAAAATCAAACTTAATCTGTCTCTCAGTCATTTTTGTCCTCTTGCCGTTCTTCCTCTCCTATTCCTCCAGGTTCCCTCCATTACCCGGTCTGTGGGCCGTGACAGGATCCTGGCCCTCCGCCAGCAGACCCAGTTCCTCTGGGACGCCTACTTTTCTTCTGTAGCCAAAATCATCTTAACTACTCTGGAGGTAAGTCTGCAAAATGGTCTTAGTTGGAGTTTTGGATCTATTTTTTTTGTCAGACATTTATTCAAACAGCCGTGTCTTGTTTTACACGGTGCATTGCTACAGGCAAAGCTTAACTTATATCAGAAATATGTCGGTAGTCAAGTTATTTCCAACAATATTCTGCTTTACATTTAATAGTCAAGCAGTCTTAGAACATAATAAATTCATATTTAGTAATTTTTGAAATGATTGTGGATGTGCTAAGAACCGATGAAAGGACAGACTTACACATTCAGGAATCAAATTTCACATTTAAAGCAGCAAAATAATCATAATCATAAAATTGTGGCGCCCCTTCATTGAAATCACGGACACAAGGTGTTCTCCTGCTTACGGCCATTTATTGCACATGTGGTGAGAACTAAAGTTAAATACACATATCATACAAGCATTTTCCTAAAAATTATCAATAATATAAATGTTCAAAACACATGACCTGAATAACATTAGGAAACATAGGAGGCATAGAGCGTCATACCCACTATGAAATTAATATACACGTCCCTTAATATATGTCTTTGTTCGTGATCATATTCAGATTATCTGAAACAGAATAACTGCAGTTATACCTTTAATACGAGAGACGCGTTGACAAGCAGTGGTTCATTTAGACCAGGGGTGTCCAAACTCGGTCCTCGAGGGCCGCAGCCCTGCTGGTTTTCCAAGCCAATCAGAAGTCACGAATGCATGGATGCTTGGAAAACCAGCAGGGCTGCGG